>CM055874.1:23072382-23227382 GCA_029582165.1 Portulaca oleracea
GTAGCGGCTGTACCCACAAAAGCCAAAGAAAAAGGAGAGAGGGAAAGTGAAAACAAAACCGAAGAAAACAAAAAGGAACGAAAAGCAAAGGCTTTGGTTCACAAGATCTCGCAATCCAAACTAAAAAAACGCTATTAAACCTCCCAAAGTAACCGTTAGGAGCATCACACAAACACCAAACTCAGAAAAAGGTCGATCTTGAAGATTTTCAACTCCCTACACCTTGTAACAAGCGAAACCCCACAATAAAAGCACAACAAGGGTTTAACGGGAACCAAAAGACTCTAAAAACTCGCGTCCAAATTTGAAAACAACGAAACAACTGAGAGGAGTGTTGCCCTCCCTTGCATTTGGTCGCCCTTGGCTTGGTGAGGGCTGTAGGTGATGCAATGGGAGGCCCCACTATTTTTAGAAGCAAAATTTTTCTTTTCTTTCTTCTTTTTCTCTTTTTTTTTTTGGTTTTTTTAAAAGTCGGTATTGGCCTTACTTTCGGGAATTGGACGACCCATATAAGGGGTATACCCTCCCAACACGGTCTTTTCCATACGCCTCTCCATCACAAAGCGATATAGGAGGAGGGTTAAGGGGTATCCAGTGCCGTACCACGAATACCGGGCCCGTGTAGGTTGGCTAAGTGTATGGTGGTTAATGTCTTCAGCGACACGCTCCACTTATTCAGGTTATTATATCTTATGAAAGCTTTCTTCTTTCTTTTTCCTTTTTCTTTCTTTTCTTTTTTTTCTTTTTGCACTTTTTGCTTTTGCTAAACGAGAAACAAAACAAACTCAGACACAAGCCCCTAGAATCTCCGGGTTCCCAACAAAACGAGAAAGGAACGGGAGTCTCACAAGACACTTAATGAAGGGAGTCAATTAAGGGTAAGTCTCGACTAGAACCCGAGTTAGGGTCGAAAATGCTCCAACCGATTACTTTTAGAAAGAAGTTTAAGAAAGGCTTCTCAACTTCGATAACGAGATCCAGGAAACAAAGCAAAACAAAAACAAAACGAAAAGAAAAACCGAAAAGGTTTTCACTCCCTTTTTTCTCCTTTTTCACACAAATTTTTTTTAAATTTTAAGCAAAAACTAGGGAAACAAAGAACAAAATGACTAGGTGATCTACCCTTGAAACAGAATATCCCCCCCCCCCCACACACACACTTAAAACTCCACAATGTCTCCATTGTGGGAAGGTGTCATATGAAAAGGGTAGAGAACCTACAAAACACAAACAAACAAAAACGACTAGCAGGTAGAAATGGTGGCGACCCGAGCCCACACGGCTCCAACAGTAATAGGTATCCCAACACAGACACTCAAAGGGGTTCGTCACCCAAAAGAAAACCAAGCATGCAACGGATCATGATAAGAATTCACATAAAAAGAGTAAGGTGGAAAGATATTACCTCAAGCTCTTCATAAGCGTTAAAAACAGCAATCCGCAGTCGTCGTTTAAGAGAGTCAGAACAATGTTAGAGTAAAAGACGACTTTATAACTATGGAATTTGCATGCGAGACCAAAAGCAAAAGAAAGGAAAAACTAGCTCAAAAGATTATGAAAAGAAATTAAAAAGATGAAAAACAAAAATATTAACAATATATACATTGCCAATGACTTACCTTATCCTCGAATCTCACTCATTGAGGCAGGAAATAAGGGTGAAACTCGATACACACTAACCGAAACAACTAATTCATTACATTCATCACAAATAACATTCGGTTACAATCCATCCATGACCAAAATACAAACGAGACATCCTTAAACAAACAATCCAACCCACAAAAACAACCATCAAACAACCATAAGACAACCCAACAAACAAGACAAGGCAAAACCCGAGCATCCTAACTGAACAATCCCCAAAATATGCTAACTCATGCCAAATGAAATCGAGAGATCAACAACCCAAAACCACCAGACAACGCATCCAAAACCCCGAAGAAGCACTCCCCCACACTTATACATCACAAAATAAAGTAAATAGAAACAATGATAAAGGTCAGGGGGGGTGGAGTGCTTACAAACGGTCCTCAAGCGGACCCTCCCGGCGGAGAACGGGGTTGGAGTTGCGATTGGATGCTAGCCAGCGTCTCCTGTTGGATCTCGATCAATCCTTGCAAGTTTTCGATCAAGAGCTGCTGGTTTTGGATGAGCTCCTGTTGTACTTGAAACTCATCATGAAGCTCCTGGAGTTGCTCGCTGATACGCTCAAGAGCGGCATCCCGTAATTGACTCGGCTCGGCTTCGTCTCCTTGTGCTTATTCACCCCCTTCTTCTTCTTCCTCATCGTCTTCTTCCTCTTCTTCTTCATCTCCTTCACCCTCCTCCGCTCGATCCCTGGGACCACCCACCACAAAACGATCCCCAAAAGTTTGACCACACGACCAATTGCGTTGGTCGGAGACATCTAGACGTTGCTCGGCATTGTCATCGCCCAAATGAATCACGACGCTATGGGGGTCGTTCCCGTGACGGTATAATGTTCGCGTCTTGTGTTTCTCCAAGAATTCCATCTTTCGTAGGCGAACACCGTCGATAGGATCGGGGAAATAGTGGGGAGTCCACTTGCTTAAATAGGACTCGAACCCTTGCTTCCTTAGGAAATGGGTGATGATGTGACCCATACCAATAGTCATGTTCCGGGTTTCGAGGCTTATTTCCCGAAGGCAGTGGAGGATGCACGAGCCAGTGTTGACCCGGCGACCGTTGATTGCATTGTAGAGGACGAAGAGGTCGTCTTTCCGAATGCTTGAACTCCCGACGTTACGGCCAAAAACGGAGTTCGAAATGATATGGTGGAAGATGCGGACGCTTAGATTACAGAAATCTCTGGCCTTAGAGTTGCTTGGGCAATAGTATTTCGCTCGTTGTGATCGAATCCTCGGGTAACGTCTCGTCCAACAAGTGAGTGCTTGCATAGCTTCTTGTTCATTGAATTTGACGCACTCGCCGTAGAGGATGCTGTCCTCGAAGGCCTAGAGCGTTGCATAGATCTTTGAGCGTACATTCGACCTCCTTTTTGTTCACGATGTATGAGAAAGAGGCGTTGGATGTGTCGTCTTCCTTTACCACCAAAGAGCTAAGGAATTCGAGCACCAGTTGCTCGATGATTGGTTCGTTGATTGTGGGAAGACCTCCCATCCCATGACTTTGATGAAAAAGTCCATGCTCGGCTTACAAAAAACATCCTTTGCCGTCTCCTCATGATAGAGATCCGGAGCACAGATTTTTCGCTTCTTGAGCCGCTCATACCGTGCCTTGTGTATATCGTCCCAGAAATTAACCTCAATCTTCGGGTCGCATTGAAAAATCGAGGCCGGTTGACCCTTGTACCGGGTTTTGTCAGGTTCAGCAGAGGTTGATGGGGCAGGGGTCGATTCCGGCTCGGTCCGGGCACGTTTTGCTCAACCCATTGATAGCATTTGAAAAAGACAACCACCACAACAACGAAACACAACACAAACACTACCCAAAAATCCCGAGCAACTACAAAATCACTACCAACGACAAAATCCCAACCAATAGTTCACCAATAACACTCCCGATTTCGAAAATATTCACCAAAAATTCAAACTCCAAACTCAATCAATTCGTCCAACCAAACCCACAAGCAATTCGCATAAAATTCAACCGAAATATGCAAGGAAAACAAGAATTTATGCACCAACAATCAAGGAATACCTGGGTTGAAGACTTTGGAGACTTTTCTTGAGAGATTCGAGCCCCACAAGAAACAAAAACCCTGAATTTCGCTTGAGGAAGACCCGAAAATTGACGAAACTCAGCAGGGTGCGCAGCTAGGGTACGAATCACAGGAGAAATTGGAGAGAAATGGATGAAATTGGTGATGGATTTGTCAAAAATGGCAAGGGATTTAGGGTTTTAGGGTTGGGGAAGGGTTTTCGAGTGTGAGGGTGGAAGAAAATGAAAGAGAAATGAGGGGAAAATGGGAGTTTAGTCCCCGACACATTCGCCAGTTTTTCGACAGACCGTGGGCACGATGCAGTTCGGGCAGGGGAAAAAAAAGGGAGAAAAAGTAGGGTGGAGACCGTAGCTACGGTAAACATACCGTGGTCACGGTGCTCTTCGGGATAGAGTTTTTTCCAAGAATCAGCAGCGATGAGACCGTGGCTGCGGTGAAACCCACCGTGGTCACGGTCTACTTCGGCTTGAGGGAACTGGGAGTAACTTGCATACTCTGACCGTGGTTACGGTCCAGGCGACCATGGGCACGGTCCCTTTCGGCCCATCCACAGTACCTACAAGGATCAAAACTTGGAGAAAAAAATGTTAAGTCCTAAAATCTACCCTCTTGTCATCCACTCCCTTTTCTTTCTCGATCAATTATCATTTAAGGACACTCTCCCAACACTCAAAAACACTTTCAAACTCTGACCCTCATAGAACCGCTCTCAATCTTATTTCTTCTTTTCAAACTTTTCTGACTTTTCTAATTTTTTTTCTCAAAATTTTTTTTTTCTAAAATAAAACAAAGGAAGAAGAAAAATGCTAAAACAAAGGAAATAAAAATGAAACTAAAAAAAATGAAAGAAAACATTAAAAGAGGGGGAAGTAGTTCATACCTCTCCCGGGTGCTTGTTTTGTAGGTCCTAGCTCAACCTATCACGATGCTTTTCAATCTTTAAAATCTGCGAGGTATGCCACAACTGTCCCGACATATTCCTCGTCCATGATCTATGGTTTGAGCATCGATGAGTTTGCTTTGAAACACTTTCCTTGTGCATCTTTCAATTCAACCACTCCGGTGGGGAGAATTCTCACAATTTCAAATGGCCCGGACCATCTTGATCTCAATTTCCCAGAGAATAACTTTAGCCTTGAGTTGAAGATAATAACCCTATCGCCTACCACAAACTCACGTCGGTTCAAGCTCTTGTCATGCCATGCTTTCGATCTCTCCTTGTAGATCTTGTTATTCTCATATGTATGACGCCTCAACTCCTCAAGTTCTTCTAATTGAAATAACCGACTACCTCCGGCCACCTTGAGGTCGAAATTCAACTTCTTGATTGCCCACATGGTTTTGTGATTAAGTTCTACGGGGAAGTGACACGCCTTCCCATAGACAAGACGGTAAGGGTAGTACCGATCGGTGTCTTGAAAGCGGTGCGGTATGCCCACAAGACTTCATCTAATTTTTCTGCCCAATCTTTTCTTGAAGAGCTAACCGTCTTCTCTAAGATCTCCTTGATGGCACGGTTTGAGATTTCCACTTGACCTTGTGTTTGTGGATGGTAAGGGAGTCCGTTCTTATGCTTGATGTCGTACTTCGCCAAGAGAGACTCAAATTTCTTTTCAATGAAATGGGAACCGTTGTCACTAATGATGACCCGTGGAATGCCAAATCTTGGGAATAGGGTCTTTTTCAAGAATTTCGAAACGGACTTCCCATCACACCTTACACGTGGTATGGCTTCGACCCACTTTGTGACATAGTCCACCGCCACTAGGATGTATTGGAAACCTCTTGATGACGGGAAAGGACCCATGAAGTCCAATCCCCACACATCGAAGGCTTCCACCTCAATAATATAGTTCAATGGCGCTTCATTCTTTCGGGAGATGTTACCGGATCTTTGACACCTATCACATTGCTTGACATGCAACTGGGCGTCATGAAAAAGAGTCGGCCACCAATAGCCGGTTTGCAAAACCTTCGCTGCCGTCTTTTGGGAGCCACCGTGACCTCCCACCGGAAATTCGTGACAATGGGTCAAGACAGATTGCGCTTCACTCTCGGGAATACATCGCCGGTACATCCCGTCATTGCAAAGACGGAAAAGGAAAGGTTCATCCCAAAAGTAATGCTTCATGTCGTGGAGGAATTTCTTCTTTTGATGATGGTTCAAGTGTTGAGGAATCACTTTGCTCACCAAATAATTCACAATTTCCACATACCAAGGATGAGAGTTGATAGCCAAGAGTCGCTCGTCCGGGAAAGAATCTACAATCGGTTGGGTGTCTTCCAAGTCGACAAGAATCCTCGAGAGGTGATCGGCTACGGCATTCTTCGTGCCCGCCTTGTCGCGGATTTCCAAATCAAATTCTTGCACAAGTAAGACCCACCGTATAAGTCTCAGTTTTGTCTCCTTCTTTCCCATCAAGTATTTGATAGCGGCATGATCCGTGTAGACTACCACCTTAGAAAATATGAGGTATTGCCGGAATTTATTGAGCGCAAAAACGATCGCTAAAAGCTCCTTTTACGTGGTAGTGTAGTTCCTTTGGGCGCTATCAAGCGCATGGCTCGCGTAATAGATGACCCTTGGCTTCTTGTCTACTGTTTGGGTCAAGCACGCTCCCATGGCGAAGTCGCTCGCGTCGACCATAATCTCGAACGGTAATGTCCAATCCGGAGGTTGAACTACCGGAGCGGAAATCAAAGCTTGCTTCAACCTATAAAATGACTCAAGGCACTCATCAGTGAAAATGAAAGGGGCATCTTTGCACAAGAGATCAGTTAGAGGTCGAGCAATTTTTAAAAAATCCTTGACGAACCGGCGATAAAAGCCGGCATGGCCAAGGAAACTACGCACTTATGTAAACCGGGGTGGTAGGCGCTCTATAACCTCAACTTTATCCCTGTCCACTTCGATGCCCTTAGAAGAGATTAAGTGACCCAGAATGATACCTTGTTCCACCATGAAGTGGCATTTCTCCCAATTCAAAACTAGATCCACTTCCTCACAACGAGTTAACACTTTCTCCAGATTTAGCAAACAATCATCGAAAGAATTACCGTACACAGAAAAATCATCCATAAAGACTTCCATGCATTTTTCAATGAAATCGCTAAAAATAGCCATCATACAACGTTGAAAGTCTCGGGGGCATTACATAAACCAAATGGCATGCGACGATAAGAAAATGTCCCGTATGGGCAAGTGAAGGTGGTCTTTTCTTGGTGTGAGGGGTGGATTGGAATTTGAAAGAACCCCAAGTACCCATCCAAAAAGCAAAAATGCGAGTGACCCGCCAACCGTTCTAACATCTGGTCAATAAAGGGAAGGGGGAAATGGTCCTTCTTTGTTACTTTCTTTAGTTGGCGGTAATCGATACACATCCGCCAACCGGTGACGGTCCGGGTACTAACTAGTTCTTTCTTGTCATTTTCAATCACGGTCATTCCACCCTTCTTGGGTACACACTGAACCGGGCTTACCCATACGCTATTTTCGATCGATGGGGAAGATGATCCCAGCTGCTAGCAACTTTACTACTTCCTTTTTAACCACTTCTTGCATGTTGGGATTTGAACGACGTTGGGGTTGCCTAGTAGGCTTGGCATCTTCTAGCAAGTCAATCGAATGCATGCATATGGAAGGGGGAAAACCTTTCAAATCTTCTATTTTATAACCTAATGCACCCCTATGTTTTCTAAGTAAATCAAGCAACTTGGACAATTTAAAATCATTCAAACTCGCATTCACAATGACAGGATAAGATTTCTCATCATCCAAGAAAGCATATTGGAGGGAAGGGGGTAAAGCTTTAAGCTCTAAAGGAGTAGAAGATTAAATTTGAGAGGAAGACATACCTTTGTAGATCGCATCTTGAATCTCTATGCACTCCATATAACGCTCATCAATAATAATCTCCTCATGCACGGGTGAAGAGTCAAGAAGGTTGGTGAAGAAAGTAATATCGGTGTCGTCGGTCTCAAATTGGAAGTACTCCAATAAGAAAGCTCCCAAGGGATCGTCGCAAATAGATTCAAGAAAATGGGAGTCCTCAATATACTCATCAACAAGAAACTCCATCATATCAATAACATAGCATAAATCCCCATACGAAGGACCTTTCAATGACCCCTCAAGTTGAAAAATGATGCTTTCATTCCCGACATTCAACGACATGCTTCCATTCTTCACATCGATAATTGCTCCCGCCGTAGCAAGGAACGACCTTCCCAAAATAATAGGGATGTTGTTGTCTTCCTCTATCTCCAAGATCACAAAATTACAAGGAATTAAAAACCGCCCCACATGGACCGGGATGTCTTCCAATATTCCCAAAGGTCTTCGCACAGAACGGTCGGCCAATTGGAGGTTAATTGTTGTAGGAGCTAGATCGTCGAGATTCAACTTCTTGCAAATCGAATAAGGCATGACGCTTACACTTGCTCCTAGATCGCAAAGGGCACGGCCAATCCGCATATTACCAATGGTGCATGGAATAGAAAAACTTCCGGGGTCGGCTAACTTCTCCGGTGATTTGTTATCGATAATTGCACTACAATCCGTTGTCAAATGGATCGTAGATTTCTCTTGAATCCTTCTCTTGCTCGTGTGAAGCTCTTCAAATGCTTCTTGAAGGACGGGACTTCTGAAATGGCATCAAGAAATGGAATGTTCACTTGAAGCTTCTTGAGCATCTCAATGAATTTTGAAAACTTTGCATCGGATTTTGGCTTTGCTAACCGCTCGAAAAGGACCTGGTAGCTTTGGCTTCTCAATAGTTTGGATTGGCTCTTCTTCCACCATCTTTCCTTTCCCTTTCCTTAACTTCTCCATCTCCTCTCGTTCTTTACTAGATTCTCCCAATTCATCCTCATGTACTCCCTCAACTTCCTCACCTAATAAGACTAACTCACTTTCCCGCTTTTCCATCAAATTTTCCTCCTCCGAGATATCCACCACATCACCTTCTTTTTCACCCAAGACTTCCTCTCCCACCATCCTAGGGCCACCAATCTCCTTGCCACTCCTCAAAGTAATAGCATTAAGTTGTCCCTTCGGGTTAGGTTGGGGTTGGCTAGGCAAAGATTGGATAGGTTGAGATTGTTGTGCCAATTGAGCCAATAGTAACTCGAGGTTCTTAATGCGAGTTTGCTCTTTTTCTCGATCTAAGGCCATCTTTTCTTGAGATAAGGCTATCTTTTCTTGAGATAAGGCCAACTTTTGAAGGGTTTGGTCAAGGGTTTCTAGTTGTGGTTGTTTAGGTGCTTGGGAAGATTGACCTTGGTGAGGATTTTGGTGGTGATTTTGGTGGTATTGGCGGAGATTTTGATTTGGAAACCGGGGGGTGGGTTTTGATTTAGTGGAGCTTGTTGGTTGTAGGCATAATTCCCACGAGGACGAATGGGGGTTTGATTGGTATAGGAGAGGTTGTTGTTGGGATAAATGGCTTGGACTTGCTCAGTTTGATACTCTTCACATCGCTTCGAAGAATGTGGCCCTCCACAAAAGTCACATACCTAGACTCGGGCATCCGGGATAAGCATAGGTACTTCTTGAGCCGCCTTTACTTGCCTCGTGGTTTCCTCCAAAGCTGCCTTTTCTTGCATCTCAAGAACGGCATTCATGAGAAATTTAATAGTAGGATTGCTTTCTAGAGGAGGACCATCTCTTGGACCACGGCTTTCTAGAGCTACTCAATCCGGAATAAAATTGATGCAATAAAAACCAATCCTCAAGATTGTGGTGTGGACACCTCCGTTGGAGACCTTTGAATCTCCCCCATGCTTCGAATAACGACCCATCGGGCTCTTGCTTAAAGCTCATGATGGCTTGCCTCAACCGACACGTCTCATCATTGGGGAAACACCTTTGAAGAAAGTCTCGGCTAAGGGCATCCCATGTTGAATAGGTTCCGGGCGGACACGTGTTGAGCCATAATAGTGCTTTCCCTTTCAAAGTAAGAGGGAAAAACTTCAGCTTCATGTATTTGGCGGAAACTCCATTCATTTGTACGAAGCCGATGCGTTGCTTGAACCTGTTGATGTGGTCAATAGGATTTTCATGCTCTCCTCCATGGTACGGGGTGTTCTCAAATATCTCCAACAAATATGGCTTGAACTCGAACGATGCGTTCGCTGGCAATTCTGGTAATGTGATGAGATCGCCTCCCGTACCCGACGATGGTAAGGAATATGATGCTACGGTACGGGGTGGAATTTGCTCTCCTTCAGCCATTGGAATTTCGATCGTCTCTCGCTCCCTTTGTTGTCTTCTTCGTCTCGAGCCAACGTTAGCTTGGCGAATAATGCTCTCCGGATTCGGGTTCGGTGGAGTTATAGGAGTTTGGCCTCGTCGAGAGCGAGTCCGCATGCACAAAAGGAACAAACAGAAGAATCAAATTTCCCGTAACCAAGGATAACAAAATCTCTAGCAGTGAAATGATCTTAAACAACCTAAAGACAAAGAGCTAAGCTAGGTGCGCTTGCTCCCCGGCAACGGCGCCATTTTGTTGTAACGTGGTTTGTAAGACCTCGATTTTATCGTTCTTCCACAGGGAGCTAGGGGCCTTAGCTGCAACTAATTGACTCTAGGTAGGGTTTATGATCATGAAAGGATGATAGAATTCAGGGCAAAAACAGCGCAAACACACTAGGTTCAGTAAAAAAGGTGAAACAATGGGTGTCGGAAGACTTTCGGGATGCAAACGGGAATGAGGAAATGGGTTTTGCAACAAGAGAGTAACGAGAAGGGGAAATCAAATGGTAACTCCGTTAGAAAATACCCACCGGACTTCCTCTTTCAAGGATAGTCCGGATTAACTTCCCCAAAGTCCATCGACAGACCCGAGAGAGTTAATGGAACGAAATTTCCTAGTTAGTTTCTATTCGCTTTCGCGAACTAGAATACTAACTATCCTAATTCCTACCTTCCAACAAGCGTTGGATGTATTCGGGATGCTTTCGCACCCAAATACATCCCATTTGAGGGAAGGATAGGATTAGAAAGTTGATTTCCTAACTAGTTACTCACTAATATTACTAACCCAAACCTAATCACCCATTCACACCCTTAATATCTCCCTAACCCATTAAGGTTCTAGCCACTAAACATCCCAACTATCATGATAATAACATCAACAACTTCATTCATGCTTAAAAGAGTAAACAAGATGACAATAAACATTCAACAATACCAACAATACCAATAATAACAAAAACAGAGATTAATAAATAAGTAATAAATTAGAGAGAGAAAGATTGAGAAATGCTCATTGATTGTGATGACAAAGAAGAAAACTTCAGAATAATAAAGCTTTAATGCTCCAAAGATGAGAATAATCTTCAAACTTCCAATAAAAATCAAGAGAATTCAATATAAGAACCAATAATCTCAGCAAAGGTCTTCACTAATCACTCTAATCTAAAGCTTAATATGTGATAAAATGTGCTAAAGTATCATAAAAGATAGATAAAAGCTGCTGCCTAGATGATGTTTAGCTAAAATGACCTAAATACATTAAATAGTAATCAAGGTTGTCACTCAAAACTCATCATTTTACACAACAGATAAAACTGTCCCGTAGGGGATCGTGGGCATGGTCAAGGTGACCGTGGCCACGGTCCTGCGTAAGGCAGGCGATTCTTCTCTTCGCTTCGCATCACCGTGGGCACGGTTCCCATGCACCGTGGGCATGGTCTAGGCGATTAGGGCTGACAACTTTTCGCTCCTTTGCACTGCCGTGGCTACGGTCATGGGAGACCGTGGCCACGGTCTTGTTCGGCAAGATTCTTCCTTAGGCAGGGGAGTGATCTCACCGTGACTACGGTAGAGTGACCATGGTCCTTCTCGGGTGGCATTTTCCCTTCCTTAGGCATTGGCTCAATCACACCGTGGCTACGGTCAATATGACCGTGGCCACGGTCTCTCTCGGCCACAAGATCGTTCAGCGTGCTCTTCAACCGTTGCTTCCGCTTCCGCTGCCTTTCGACATGACCGACCCTTCTAATCCGCTGCCTTTCGACATGATCGGCCTTTCGAATCCGCTCCCTTCGACACGACCAGGGCTCGGGGAATCTTAGGGAATCTCGGGATTCCCAAGATTGGTGCAAAATTGGCCCATTTAGAATCGTTTTGAGTAAAAACTTCGGAAACTACAAAAATAACCAAAACGCATTAAAAGTTATTAAAACAAGCTACGAAACAAGTCAAAAGCCTAAGGATTTTGATGGTATTTAGACACGAAATCGGGTCTAAACAACGACCATCGTTTTTTACCCTCAAAGAACTTAGGAATTCTAACTTAACTTGATCATACATAGGAGTATCGATTTGCATGAAACACTCTAATCCCAAAACTCTAAAGATAAAGGTCATGCTACTCTCAGGTTCTAAGTTCTCATAGGTTTCCCGATGATAAATAATGGAGACCATCATGCAGCAGCACCAGCAGCAGCTTCACCAGCACTTTCAGTAACAGCAGCACCAAGAGCAGCAAGCCATGCTGATTCACAAAACTCAGCAGCCAAGGCTAATCCGGCAGAAACAGCAGGCTTCCAAAATCCAGCAGAAACAGCAGGCTTCCAACAGAAACAACAGGCTTTCAAGGATTCTACATCATCTTCATCACTCA
Organism: Portulaca oleracea; assembly: GCA_029582165.1. Taxonomy (NCBI): domain Eukaryota; kingdom Viridiplantae; phylum Streptophyta; class Magnoliopsida; order Caryophyllales; family Portulacaceae; genus Portulaca; species Portulaca oleracea. The sequence goes on from CM055874.1 coordinate 23,084,716, forward strand.
CCATTCCACCATCAGCATCCATCCAGGTTTGTTATGCCTTGGTAAAGTAGGTCCTGACATCTACAACCACTCAGCCCTTTAGTATTGGTTATTTAGACCAAATTTAGTTCCAAGCAGCATCATTTCTCAATTTGATATATTTGAATTGAGGAAGAATTAGGAGTTCCCTATGAGATTTTTGTTCCTTGTCATGCCATTCTCAAGTCCAAGCCAAGTCCCAGCATGATCGAGGGTGATATCATCAAGTTACAAGCATCAGAAGATTCAGAACATGACATCCTGCACATATCACTTTTTATAGAACCCTAGTTCTGTGCTGGGTATTCTTCTAGTAGCTTCTATAGGGGTTGTTTTGTTCATTTTCTGCCTTGATCGAGCTGTTGAGATCATATCCAGCTTAAGAGAGGCCCGGGAAGTTACCATAGTAACATAATAGCTTACCCCCTTAGCTAGGAAATCTTCTAATTGGCTAGCATTTTCACTTTTGCAATTTTTGTCCAATCAAAATGCAAGTTGTAATTTCCTTTTACTTCCTTATGTATCCGGTTAGTATTAGTTAGAATAGGATGTAATATAATGTAGTTGATTAGTTTAAGTATGCTTAATATTAGTAAGGGAGATTAGCATGTTTCTTTATGCTTAAAGAGCCTCTAATCAAACTGATTAGAGTGTATTATACATGATGTGTTTTCAGCAGCCTAATATCATTATCAGTGTTAGTTCAATAGTATTATCGAATGTCTTAGAACCTCTGTGTGTTTGTGAGTATCAGATAACTCTCAGTCTTGGTTAATTCAGCTCATGTCACTGGATTTTGGCAAGGATCCAGCAAGTGTTAGCTAAGCTTGTTCAATCAATCTCTGTGTGTTTGTACGAGCTTGATGTGAGAGTCCTTTGCCTTTGTTTGCAACTGTGGTGTGTCTGTATCAGCTTGTAAGCAAGTCTATCTTTATTATTTTTCATCGGTTTCTCATCCATTCCATCTAATTGCATTTGTTTTAATACAATCAGAAGTGTGTTTGAGCTTGTGTGGTGTTTGTGAGGTCAAATACTCTGATCTTTGTGACCTTGCATACATCAATAAACATTAGGCACATAGATTATGCGCTCCTTAAACAAGTTATACTTGCGGTTATGCAACTCATCTAACTCTAATCCGAATATTTGGTCTTTCGTCAAGGCGCAATAACTCACTAGTAGAAGCACGAGCCTTTTTGGGTTTACCTAAGAATGAAGACAGAGCTGTCGGTGTGGCAGCACGATGCTTCACTCATGGCGGTATGGTTCCCGAGAATAACCGATAGTTGTAGAAAACCCTAGCTTGATGTATGGAGGATCACAAAAAGGTGGCTTCTTTCTCTAAAACTCAAACTCACCAAGAAGGAGTTTAGGGTTTTTGAGAGAGAAGAAGAGAAGGAGATTAGGGTTTGTGGGATGAGGAAAGAAGGGGGATTGAAAAAATTAGGGTTTTGGGAGAGTGAAATTGAAGAGAAAGGAATGATAATGGAGGTTTTGTACGTGCATTGAAGGAGATTAGGGAAGAAGGAGGATTACAGAGGGTAGGGTTTTGGTCGCGAGGGTAGGAGAGAAGGAAGAGAAGGGTCGTGAGCTGCGAGTGTCACGGTTGAAATGAAGAAAATGAAGCCTTCAACCCTTGAAATAATCGCGACAAAATGGGGGGTCATGAGCGTGACTCAGGGCATCACGACCGTAACCCTCAAAAACCTTAGAATTTCCTACAGATGTCATATGGTCGTGATCGAAGGCACTCGCGCCCGTGACTTCCTTTGGATGGAAAGTTGGGGAAGAGATATGGAGCGGTCACGATCGTGACTCAAGGTTTCACAGTCGTGACCCTTAAGAATTGAAAAGCTCAAAAATCAGGCTTTAGGCATCACGGGCATGACTCAGGGTTGTCACGCGGTGACTGCCTTTGATCTAACCCTTTCTGTTTCATTTCAACTCCAAGTTTTTCTAACACTTTTCCCGTACTACCTCCTTAAATCTTAACACCTCTAAACCCAAAAACTTATCAAATAGCATACACTGATCATCTTAGCTCCCATCAAACCACTCAAACTCGAAATTTCTCTGATTCTCCATTTTGCTCATATTTCTCAACTTTTCCCCGGCAACGGCGCCATTTTGTTTGATTGCAACATAGTTAGGTTGTATTGTCGTATCCGCATGGAGCGATGTTCTTCTAGACTAATATTCGATGCTAAAACCTAAGTTAAGGATGGAAAACAAACACTTTGCTCACATAGTAGATGGTGTACGGTTCGCAGTCTTTCGTTGGTCCAAAACCGCACCAACCTCCACGTCGCTTGCATCACACATCACCTCTAACAAGAGAAACGGGTCGGGTGCTTACACAATCAGGGCTTAAGTGAGCGCCTCCTTGATCCTATCAAAGGCTCAAACACATTCATCAATAAACAGAATGGGAGTATCAGAGGACAAAAGCTCAGTTAGAGGCTTCGCAATTTTGGATAAGTCCTTAATGAAATAGTCAAAAGTGGCTTGCCCTAAGAAACTTCTTCACCCCTTCACCAAAGTAGGTGGAGGGAGCTTTTGGATCACCTCAATTTTGGCTTTGTCAACTTCGATACCCCGATGGGATATTACATGCCTCAAGACCACACCTTCTTCCACAATAAAGTGGCATTTCTCCCAATTAAGAATGTGGTCGACTTCTTCGCACCTCGAGAGTACCCAGTCAAGGTTTTTCAAGCAATAATCGAAGGTACTCCCATGGATGGAGAAGTCATCCATGAACACTTCCATGGTCTTTTCCAAGAAATCAGAGAAAATGGCTATCATGCACCTTTGGAAGGTGCCGAGAGCATTACGGTATGCAAAGATACCGTAGGGACAAGTGAAGGTCGTCTTGTCCTAGTCATTTGGGTGGATCAGGATTTGGAAAAAACTCGAAAATCCATCCAAATAACAGTAGTATGCATGCCCGGCCAATATCTCCAACATCTAGTCTATGAACCCGGGAGGGGGGGCGGTAGGACGGAAGTGATCCTTTCGGGTAGCTTTGTCTAAATTTCAGTAATCAATACACATTCTTCACCCGGTGACCGTCCTAGTTGAAATTAGCTCATTCTTTTCGTCTACAGTAAATGTCATACCCCCCTTTCTATATACCACTTATACCGGGCTAACCCAATCACTGTTTACAATGGGATAGATTATACCTGTTAATTTCAAGCAGTTTTAAAACCTCTTTCCTTACGACATCTTGCATGTGGGGATTCAACGTTCTTTGCGGCTGCCTAGAAGGTTTATGTCCCTCTTCCAAGTCAATGGGATGCATGTAGGGGTGGGCAATGGGCCGGGGGCCCATAAGGTCAAGAGGGTCGGGCCCTAAAAAATAAGAGTTGAGAAAGGGTTGGGTCGGTGAAGGGTCGGGTCATTAACAAGCCGACCCATTCCACAATGTTAAAGGGTCGGTGAATTGATCGGACTAGATTGGCCATCAATAACTCAAAGTAAATAGTTTTTCCTATTATTTTAAATGCTAACCTTACTTAAATATATTATTAATACTCCACATTAAATAATAATTACCATAATTACTTTTGGTACAAATAACTTAATTTTAACTTTAGGGTCAAATGGGCCAACCCTTATTTTTACTGAAAAGCCTTGACCCGGTCCATTACTACAAATGGTTGACATTGACCCGACCCAACCCTACATGGCTAATGGGTTGACCCTAACCCGGCCGACTCGAACCCGGCCTGACCCGGCCCATTACCCACCCCTAGATGCATGCTTTTTATGAGGGGAAAGCCTAGTCAAATCATCAACTGTGTAGCCAATGACATTTTTATACCTTCGAAGTACGAAATGAAGTTTTTTGGGTTGTGTCTCATCAAGGCTCGTATTGACTAATAACTATGAACGGGTACGACTTATTAGGACGAAGAAATGCGTACCTTTAGCTTTAGAGGATGTACTAGTGGTGGTTGTTTCTCCTTTGAGTGTCGCACTTCCACATTTGAAATTTCCTTGCTATGCCCAACGATCCATCTCCAATGAGCCCATTACCCAAGAGAATCTTGAATTAGTTATCCTCACTCTCCAATTCATCAAACGCAAATGTCTCCATCTAATTAGCTCATCATTGGAAGATCAAAGTGAAATGTCTCCAATAGGCACGCCTCGAGAGAATCTTCGAGAAGCCCATGAATGATGGGGGACTTCACCAAGAACTCGTCAAAGACCTCCTAAGTAATATCTACCTAACAGCATGCTTCCTTAGTGGCGAGGGCGACCACATAACCTTGCAAGTTGAATTCGATCGTCTCATCTCCGATGTGGAGAGAGAGCTTTCCATTCTTCTCGTCAATCATTGCACCGACGATAGCAAGAAACGACCAATCCATGATGATCGATATTTTAATCAAATGGAGTATCCTACCATTAAAGCAAACTAAGAGAAGGTGGAAAACATGTCCAAGATGAAGAGCACTATGCCAACGTTCGTTGACTAGTACATAAAAGTGCCTATACTAATGCACCCTATAATAAAGGTGACAAATAAGGTTGAGGTGCCAAAAATCAAGTTTAAGCCTTCTAAAAATCCAACCTGCCATACTGAAAATTTCACGAGGCTAACACTATTGAATAAGATTAGCATTAGTCGACTATTTTGTTGTCCACGCTACACGAAGAAGCGAAGGATTGGTACCATGCTCTACCACCCCAAGTAAAGATTGATTAAAAGGACTTGTTTAAAGTCACATCTGAAAGAAACATGCCACGGTCGATGACTTGACGACCCTAAAGAAAAAAGATGATGAACCCTTCTTTAACTACTATGAGAGATGGCACAATAAACTTTCTCAATCAATGAGACTATTTGTAGACACCGAGATTTTTGCTTATTTTAATATGTATTTTGATGTACTTTTATAATATCTTCTTTTATTCTTTATTTTTAGGAATAGGAGAAATAAGGATCAGGAAAGCCAAGATATGCCTACAAGTTTTAAAGCCAAAAACCCATAAAAAAAAAAAACTAGGGAAAAAACTATGCAAAAGCCCAACCTGTATAAAAGCCAAAACAAACCAAAAACCCATAAAACCACCAAAAACCCAAAAAAATTCCTGATGGTCACGAGGCCATCAACAAAGCCAATCCATCAAACCTCATCCATTACATCATAATCAAGCGCCGTCCAGGAACACTTTAAAAATATTTGATGGAAGGTGCTTGAAAACAACAAAGTCCCGAAAATTCCAACTTGAAAAAAGTAAAAAAAAAAAAACAACCAATATTCCAACTTTAAAAAAAGTTAAAACCAACAAAGTCCCGAAAATTTCAACTTGAAAACAAATCAGAGAGAAACAAACAAAAAGGCGGCGAGATCACCGCAGCCTGTACTGTTCAAGGGGGAAGCCTCGGGAGGTCGATGACCGGTTACCCAGGGGACGTCCATAGAATTTTGGCGACTACACTGGAGAGAGTGTTTTAACTTTTTGAAAGGAAAATAAAATTAATTTTACATCTTTTTAATCATTTACCCTTCGACATAAAACATTGCATATATCAAGTCATTCCTTAGCCATTTACCGGCGTAGGAGCACTCTAAGCGACGGTTTAGGATTACCCCAAATATATAACTGGAATGTCGGACCAGCTATACATAGAATGGTGCATTTACACAAATTTGGGTCTTAGTCGCCACATCCACTCATGCATCACTCTAATGAGTCTCTATTCGAGCTTCTAACAGCAACACCTCATACATTTGAATCGTAACACTCTTACAAGGATGATGTAGTAGGGTGTGACATGAGCCGTTAAGCCTTTATCCAACCAATAAATTCATTTTGAACTTAAAGTCTTGGTTTAGGGTACCCCATCATGTTGTGTGTTATGTGTAAACATGTTTTTCTTTTGTTTCAAGTTATCATTAGAGTCGAACCTAATATAGGGATATTGTCTTCATATCCATAAAAATCATTGAGTTTGACAAGAAATGAGTTTATAAACTCGGTTAATTAACCTTGAATTTTATGGCCGACCTAGTTGTTAGGCGCATCCATTTCAAAAGGTTAATTGTCCTTGTTTTATTAACTCATTTCAACTCACCTTTGATGATTTTATTTAGCCCTTTTCAATATTCTCTTAATTAAAGTCTAAAGAAAATTGACTAAATTCATGGGTAAATTTAATTTATCAAAATTTACCAGTTTTTACCTAAATTTACCTAAATTGATCAAAACTTATCTAAACTTACCAAAGTTTAAGAAAAAAAAAATAATTTTGATATATTAGCGTAAATTTGTCAAAAGTTACCAACATTTACCAAAAGTTATCAAGAAGTACTAAAAGTTACCAAAATTAAACTTCTACCCAACTGCTTTTTATCCATGAATTTTACACGTTCCAGTCCGCGTAATAGTTACCAAGTTAGAGAAAATCAATTTGTAATCTCTGCTATTAAGTCTAAAAAATCCATGGTCGGCCCATTGGTAAGTCCATCTGTGGTGGACTTAATAATTGGATTTGGAACCTATTTTAACTCACCTTTTGTGGGCTTTATTCGGTCCTTTATAACATCTACTTTCTACGAATACAAATAAAATATGTTGGGTCATAAAAAGTGAGTCTAAATATTTTAAGTCAAGCATTATTTTAGTCCATATAATAGTCAATATGACTTAAATTGAGATAAATTTGTTAGCCCAAGTGATGAATTCTCTTTAACAAGTGTACTTTCTAATTCATTTCAGTTCATTATTTTTTACTTTATTCGACCCTTTATAATGCCTTGTTGTAAAAAGTGTCATTGTTTGTCTTAGGATCATATAAGGTCTAGGACATGGAAGCCCACTTCACGGATGAGTCTCTTCCGAGTCAGCATATAGGTGCCTTGCATTTTTTCTTTGGGAAAGTCTCATGTAGGTCAAATAGGACATTCATGCATTCAGATGAGTATTTCTTTATCTGTATAGTGTTAAAGTAAAATCAATGTGTCTAGGCGTTGTTCTTGTACAGGCATAATTGATGATCAACAGAGGGGCTACATTTTAAGACCATCTGGGCGAGTCATCCGTGATCGGAACTTTGTTCCTCCACCTCCTATTGTATTAGTATAAATAACTAGACTTGTAGTTTTTCAAAGGCAACCCGTTTATCAACCATGAATTGAATCAAGCTTTTAGCTTACCCCTTGAGTGTTTCGTGAAGAACCTCATCCAATCTTTTCTATTGTATCTTGGTTTGGAAACCAAGTAGGAGGAGCTTGATCCTAAACCTAGAAGGTGTTTCTGTAACTAGGTTGAAGGTCGAGTTAACCCTAGGGTTTCTTTCTTGTGATGTTTCTGTATCAAGATAGATAATTACTTTTAATCAATATAGTTAAGATAATTACTTTTTATCTTTCTGTCAATATAGTTAAGATAAACCCGAAAGCCATTATCAATCCTTGTCTCTCCCTCACATTCACGTCACTCTCCTCCCTCTCTTTCTCTCAATTTGTCCACCCTCTCTCTCTCTCACACAAAAGAACCCTAACAAACTCCTCTCTCCATAACAAACTTCCTTTCTCTTTCTTTCTCAAGCCTCGCGCAAAAACAACCCTTTCTCTCCACTCTTTTTTTCACGTCACCCCCTCTTTCCCTAGCAAGACTCAATCTTTCTTGTTTCTTGATTCCACAAAAGTCCTCACGAGAAAATAGCCTTCCATAGATCTTGTAGTCACGTGATTTCCCCTCCATTCCTCCATATTCACGTGAAGCCCCCCCATCTTCTAGTTTGGTTGCACGTGTAATGCTTATTACTGGATAAAGAATCTCTCTTTTGATCCCGTAATACATCAAAAGTGGTATCAGAGCTCTAGGTTATTGTTGAGTGCAACCATGAATTCTACAGAGTTAACCCAAACACATAACCTTCAAATCCAAACACCAAACCTATAGTACCAAACACATAACCTTCAAATCCTCAGTGTCAACCTGACATTCCAAACTCCATCCTATGGCGTCTGGAAGCAAAAGCAACGAAGGTGATGATCCTAATGAGCAAGTGAAGCAAGAAAGGCTGAACTAGAAGCAAGAGTCGCTTATCTTTCAGATCAACTGAAGCGATACATGAATCTGCAATATTAGACACCCCAAGATCTTGAAGAAGAGGACGTTTCTGACAGTCCTAGTGAAGCTGAACGTTCAACACATTCGTCCAGGAGCTCACGTCGTCCTAGACACCCCCCAAGGGAAGAAAGACCCGACTTCAATGTTGAAATCCCCAAATTCGACGGTAATCTTGATCCTGAAATCTTTCTTGATTGGATTGAAACTGTCGAACGAGTCTTTGATTTGAAAGATGTTGCTGATGATAAGAAAGTCAAGTATATTGCTCTTAAACTGCGAAAGCATGCTAGCATATGGTGGACTAACCTACAAAAGAAGAGACAACATGCCGGGAAAGAAAACATATGTTCTTGGGACAAGATGAAAAAGAAACTTCATTCAAAGTTTCTTCCTGCAAGCTACTTCAAAGATAATTTTTTTCGACTGCAGCAACTATCCCAACAGTCCAAAACTGTTGAAGAGTACACCAAGGAATTCGAACACGTACTCTGGAGTGAGGTGTGATCTGAAAGAAGATGAACCTCAAACTCTTGTGACGTATCTGGCCGGTCTGAATGAAAACATAAGGTATGTGGTTGAACTTCAACCTTATGAAACTATTGATGAATTGAGTACTTTGCCTAATAAAGTGGAACAGCAAAGAAAAAGAAGAGGCAAGGAGACGCCAAATAGGAACCCTAGTTCAAAAAGAACTCCCTACTCGTCTCAAACATACACTTTACAAAAGAGCCAAACCCATTCCCATCCGTCCGTCACAAAAACGCCTAACCCTACTTCCCAAACGCCCTCCCAAGCCGTCGCTAAACCTGTCCAGGCGACGCCAAGTGATAGAAGGAGGTGCTTCAGGTGTCAAGGGCTGGGTCACTATGCTTCTGAATGCCCTAATAAGAGAGCCATCACGCTTATTGAGTTCCAAAACGCTCTCTTTGAACCTGAAACGACGGATGTAGAAGAGGAAACCCAGCCAATCATACTGAAGCTGAAGAAGTGGTCGTGGAAGAACCTGATCAAGGAGAGAAGCTGGTTATGAGGAGAGTACTGAATAGCTCTCCAATTCCTAAAGATTTGCAACAATGGGAAGTCATCTTCCATTATCATTGTACTATACAAGGAAAAGTTTGTTCTTTGATCGTCGATGGTGGAAGCTGTACCAATGCAGTTTCAACTACTATGATGAACAAGCTAAAACTCCCTACAAGCCCACACCCCACGCCATACACTATCTAATGGCTCAATCAGGGTAAAGGCTTAAAGGTGAATCTACGCTGCTTCGTAAGCTTTTCTATTGGAAAGTCTTATCATGATTCAATCTGGTGTGATGTACTGCCTATGGATGCCTGTCATATTCTGCTTGGAAGACCATGGTTATTTGACAGGAGTGTTACACATGATGGAAGAGCTAATACCTACACCTTGTTGGCCGGTGAAGAACAAAAGGGTTACATTGGCTCCCCTAAAGACATCACCAACAGGTGGGAATGATTCAAAGCTCATTCTTTCTTGATCACTGAACGCCCTGAGTTTAGTGAACACAAGGAAGTCATTCCAGAAAGCCCTAGCCACGAAATTTCTGTAAGAGCTCTCCAACTCGTCGTCCCTCACGTGAATTCAGTGGTAAAGGCTTCATTAGAGTCTAGTCAACGTGAAACCCATTCTGCAAGGGATCACGTGAACCCTACTATTGATCTAAGGGTTCGAAATATATCAGATGGTCACGCCAAGGGCACAATCAAGGAGGAAACTCATGCATCAAACGCCCCAGTGATTGCTAAGAAGGAAAAACCCAACATGGTTCAGATTCTATTCGGGACTACTGCTATTCAAAGTCCAAGAAGTCTCCTTATATGGTTAGTCAACCTTGTGGTCTAATCTATACACTATCTATTATTATGAGACTTATGAATCATGTTCTGAAGTCCTTCATCAACAAGTGTGTCCATGAAACATTCATGCATAGCAAGAGTGAGAAAGATCGAATCTTTCACACAATCACAGTTTACGTGAAGGCATTGGGTTTCGTGAGTGTTATTGGAGCAACCGTGATTCACGTGGAGGTCCTGATCCTTGTGGAAATTGCAGTTAGGTCAACGAGAGTCTTTGACTTTGAATCTCCAACTTTGAGGACAAACTTCTTCAACAAGGGGGGAATCATGGAAATCAACCCACGCCTATTTCCCTAATCCCAACTAAGAAGGCCCAATTGAAGTACAATTATAAAGATAAGGTCTTTCAAGAAGGAAATCCAACTAGCCTCGGCCCAATAAGGAAGTTTCTATTCAAAGTAGAGGCCCGAAGGCCTATTCACATAGTGTGTTTCATATGGAAAGAGGATGTCCAAACATCCTAGACGGATCAAAGTCCATGCCAATCAAGCCCAAGAATAGCTCCAAGTCACGTCCAAGGCCCATTTACTAATTCCAAGTGAAGTTCCCATTTTGATCATTTCAGTTTTGAGTTTCACAGTTTTGGTTTTTTGAATGTAACTTTATTATTATTAGCTTTTAATTGTTTTTAGTGTAATATATATTATCTTTATAGTATTTTGAGTCATGTAAGATGTCAAGTATGATATAAACTTGAACATCAAGTCATAGGAGACTAGATTAATTTACAATATTCTCAAATGTTCTAGAATGTTCTAGAAAGGTCTGTGAGTGAGTATTAGGCGTGTGATTGAGTGGTTTTGGCGCCAAATAGGTTGTTATTATCCTAGGTAAGGTTGGCTTATTTTGTAACTAATCCATATTGGATTAGAAAAGCCAAGTACTATTAGGATAAGGTTGTTACAACAAACTCCCCATAGGATAAGGAATACTAATCCAAGGAGGAAGTTGTTATTGGCGTCTAGACTAGGGGATTCCTAGGCTTGCACGCCAAGTAGAAGAATCCTAGTCATATTAGTTTGGTGGCACGCCAAGTTCAATATTCAAGTCCATATAGGACTGTGGTAGTATAAACAGCTAGGCTTGTAGTCTTTCAAAGGCAACCCGTTTATCAACCATGAATAGAATCAAGTTTTTAGCTTACCCCTTAAGTGTTTTGTGAAGAACCTCGTCCAATATCTTCGATTATATCTTGGTTTGGCAACCAAGTGGTTAGGAGGAGCTTGATCCTAAATCTAGAAGGTGTTTCTGTAACTAGGTTGAAGGTCAAGTTAGCCCTAGGGTTTCTTTCTTGTGGTGTTTCTGTATCAAGATAGATCCCTTGAATTACCTTATTATTATCTTTCTATCAATATAGTTAAGATAATTACTTTTTATCTTTCTATCAATATAGTTAAGATAAACCCTAAAGCCATTCTCAATCCTTTTCTCTCCCTCGCATTCACGTCACCCTCCTCCCACTCTTTCTCTCAATTCGTTCACCCTCTCTCTCTTTCATAAAAGAACCCTAACAAACTCCTTCTCTTCATAACAAACTTCCTCTCTCTTTCTTTCTCAAGCCTCACGCCAAAACAACCCTTTCCCCTCCACTCTTTTTTTCACGTCACCCCCTCTTTCCCTATTCAAGAATTAATCTTTCTTGTTTCTTGAATCCACTAAAGTCCTAACGACAAAATAGCCTTCCATAGATCCTGTATTCACGTGATTTCCCGTCCATTCCTCCATATTCACGTGAAGCCTCCCCTTCTTCCAGTTTGGTTGCGTGTAATGATTATTACTTGATCAAGAATCACTCTTTTTATCTCGTAATACATCAAAAGTGGTTTTGAGCTCTAAGTTATTGTTGAGCGCAACCTTGAAGTCCACAGAGTTAACCCAAACATATAACCTTCAAATCCAAACACCAAACCTACAATACCAAACACATAACCTTCAAATTCTCAGTGTCAACCTGACATTCCAAACTCCATCCTATGGTGTCTGGAAGTAAAAGAAATGAAGGTGATGATCCTAATGAGCAACTAAAGCGAGAGAAGGCTGATTTAGAAGCAAGAGTCACTTAAATTTCTGATCAACTGAAGCGATACATGAATCTGCAATTCAGGACACCCCGAGATCTTGGATAAGTGGACGTTCCTGATAGTCCTAGTGAAGCTGAACGTTCAACACATTCGTCCAGGAGCTCACGTCGTCCTAGACACCCTCCAAGGGAAGAAAGACTCGACTTCAAAGTGACATCCCCAAATTTAACGGTAATCTTGATCCTGAAATCTTTCTTGATTGGATTCAAACTGTCGAACGAGTCTTTGATTTGAAAGATGCTGCTGCTGATAAGAAAGTCAATTATATTGCTCTTAAACTACGAAAGCATGCTAGCATATGGTGGAGTAACCTTAGGAAGAAGAGACAGCATGTCGGGAAAGAAAAGATCTGTTCCTGGGACAAGATGAATAAGAAACTTCATTCAAAGTTTCTTCCTGCAAGCTACTTCAAAGATAATTATTTTCGATAGTAGCAACTATCCCAAGGGTCCAAAACTGTTGAAAAGTACACCAAAGAATTCGAACACCTACTCTGGAGGTGTGATCTGAAAGAAGATGAACCTTAAACTCTTGTGACGTATCTGGCCGGTCTGAATGAAAACATAAGGTATGTGGTTGAACTTCAACCTTATGAAACTCTTGATGAATTGAGTACTTTGGCTAATAAAGTGGAACAGCAAAGAAAAAGAATAGGCAAGGAGACGCCAAATAGGAACCCTAGTTCAAAAAGAACTCCCTACTCGTCTCAAACATACACTTTACAAAAGAGCCAAACCCATTCCCATCCGTCATCACAAAACGCCTAACCCTACTTCCCAAACGCCCTCCCAAGCCGTCGCTAAACCTGTCCAGGCGACGCCAAGTGATAGAAGGAGGTGCTTCAGGTGTCAAGGGCTGGGTCACTATGCTTCTGAATGCCCTAATAAGAGAGCCATCACGCTTATTGAGTTCCAAAACGCTCTCTTTGACCCTGAAACGACGGATGTAGAAGAGGAAACCCAGCCAATCATACTGAAGCTGAAGAAGTGGTCGTGGAAGAACCTGATCAAGGAGAGAAGCTGGTTATGAGGAGAGTACTGAATAGCTCTCCAATTCCTAAAGATTTGCAACAATGGGAAGTCATCTTCCATTATCATTGTACTATACAAGGAAAAGTTTGTTCTTTGATCGTCGATGGTGGAAGCTGTACCAATGCAGTTTCAACTACTATGATGAACAAGCTAAAACTCCCTACAAGCCCACACCCCACGCCATACACTATCTAATGGCTCAATCAGGGTAAAGGCTTAAAGGTGAATCTACGCTGCTTCGTAAGCTTTTCTATTGGAAAGTCTTATCATGATTCAATCTGGTGTGATGTACTGCCTATGGATGCCTGTCATATTCTGCTTGGAAGACCATGGTTATTTGACAGGAGTGTTACACATGATGGAAGAGCTAATACCTACACCTTGATGGCCGGTGAAGAACAAAAGGGTTACATTGGCTCCCCTAAAGACATCACCAACAGGTGGGAATGATTCAAAGCTCATATCTTTCATGATCACTGAACGCCTTGAGTTTTTTGAACACAAGGAAGTCATTCCAGCAAGCCCTAGCCACGAAATTTCTGCAAGACCTCTCCAACTCGTCGTCCCTCACGTGAATTCAATGGTAAAGGCTTCATCAGAGTCTAGTCAACATAAAACCCATTCTGCAAGGGATCACGTGAACCCTACTACTGATCAAAGGGTTCGAAATTTATCAGATGGTCACGCCAAGGGCACAATCAAGGAGGAAACTCATGCATCAAATGCCCTAGTGATTGCAAAGAAGGAAAAACCCAACATGGTTCAGATTCTATTCGGGACTACTGCTATTCAAAGTCCAAGAAGTCTCCTTGTATGGTTAGTCAACCTTGTGATCTAATCTATGCACTTTCTATTATTATGAGACTTATGAATCAGGTTCTGAAGTCCTTCATCAACAAGTGTGTCCATGAAACATTCATGCATAGCAAGAGTGAGAAAGATCGAATCTTTCACACAATCACAGTTTACGTGAAGGCATTGGGTTTCGTGAGTGTTATTGGAGCAACCGTGATTCACGTGGAGGTCCTGATCCTTGTGGAAATTGCAGTTAGGTCAACGAGAGTCTTTGACTTTGAATCTCCAACTTTGAGGACAAACTTCTTCAACAAGGGGGGAATCATGGAAATCAACCCACGCCTATTTCCCTAATCCCAACTAAGAAGGCCCAATTGAAGTACAATTATAAAGATAAGGTCTTTCAAGAAGGAAATCCAACTAGCCTCGGCCCAATAAGGAAGTTTCTATTCAAAGTAGAGGCCCGAAGGCCTATTCACATAGTGTGTTTCATATGGAAAGAGGATGTCCAAACATCCTAGACGGATCAAAGTCCATGCCAATCAAGCCCAAGAATAGCTCCAAGTCACGTCCAAGGCCCATTTACTAATTCCAAGTGAAGTTCCCATTTTGATCATTTCAGTTTTGAGTTTCAGTTTTGGTTTTTTGAATGTAACTTTATTATTATTAGCTTTTAATTGTTTTTAGTGTAATATATATTATCTTTATAGTATTTTGAGTCATGTAAGATGTCAAGTATGATATAAACTTGAACATCAAGTCATAGGAGACTAGATTAATTTACAATATTCTCAAATGTTCTAGAATGTTCTAGAAAGGTCTGTGAGTGAGTATTAGGCGTGTGATTGAGTGGTTTTGGCGCCAAATAGGTTGTTATTATCCTAGGTAAGGTTGGCTTATTTTGTAACTAATCCATATTGGATTAGAAAAGCCAAGTACTATTAGGATAAGGTTGTTACAACAAACTCCCCATAGGATAAGGAATACTAATCCAAGGAGGAAGTTGTTATTGGCGTCTAGACTAGGGGATTCCTAGGCTTGCACGCCAAGTAGAAGAATCCTAGTCATATTAGTTTGGCTGGCACGCCAAGTTCATGTGCATATAGGGTGTGGTAGTATAAACAGCTAGGCTTGTAGTCTTTCAAAGGCAACCCGTTTATCAACCATGAATAGAATCAAGTTTTTAGCTTACCCCTTAAGTGTTTTGTGAAGAACCTCGTCCAATATCTTCGATTATATCTTGGTTTGGCAACCAAGTGGTTAGGAGGAGCTTGATCCTAAATCTAGAAGGTGTTTCTGTAACTAGGTTGAAGGTCAAGTTAGCCCTAGGGTTTCTTTCTTGTGGTGTTTCTGTATCAAGATAGATCCCTTGAATTACCTTATTATTATCTTTCTATCAATATAGTTAAGATAATTACTTTTTATCTTTCTATCAATATAGTTAAGATAAACCCTAAAGCCATTCTCAATCCTTTTCTCTCCCTCGCATTCACGCTCCTCCTCCCACTCTTTCTCTCAATTCGTTCACCTCTCTCTCTTTCATAAAAGAACCCTAACAAACTCCTTCTCTCTTCATAACAAACTTCCTCTCTCTTTCTTTCTCAAGCCTCACGCCAAAACAACCCTTTCCCCTCCACTCTTTTTCACGCCCCTCTTTCCCTATTCAAGAATTAATCTTTCTTGTTTCTTGAATCCACTAAAGTCCTAACGACAAAATAGCCTTCCATAGATCCTGTATTCACGTGATTTCCCGTCCATTCCTCCATATTCACGTGAAGCCTCCCCTTCCAGTTTGGTTGCACGTGTAATGATTATTACTTGATCAAGAATCACTCTTTTTATCTCGTAATACATCAAAAGTGGTTTCGAGCTCTAAGTTATTGTTGAGCGCAACCTTGAAGTCCAGAGTTAACCCAAACATATAACCTTCAAATCCAAACACCAAACCTACAATACCAAACACATAACCTTCAAATTCTCAGTGTCAACCTGACATTCCAAACTCCATCCTATGGTGTCTGGAAGTAAAAGAAATGAAGGTGATGATCCTAATGAGCAACTAAAGCGAGAAGGTGATTTGAAGCAAGAGTCACTTAAATTCTGATCAATCAAGCGATACATGAATCTGCAATTCAGACACCCCGAGATCTTGGATAAGTGGACGTTCGATAGTCCTAGTGAAGTGAACGTTCAACACATTCGTCCGAGAGCTCACGTCGTCTAGACACCCTCAAGGGAAGAAAGACTCGACTTCAAAGTGACATCCCCAAATTTAACGGTAATCTTGATCCAAATCTTTCTTGATTGGATTCAAACTGTCGAACGAGTCTTTGATTTGAAAGATGCTGCTGCTGATAAGAAAGTCAATTATATTGCTCTTAAACTACGAAAGCATGCTAGCATATGGTGGAGTAACCTTAGGAAGAAGAGACAGCATGTCGGGAAAGAAAAGATCTGTTCCTGGGACAAGATGAATAAGAAACTTCATTCAAAGTTTCTTCCTGCAAGCTACTTCAAAGATAATTATTTTCGATAGTAGCAACTATCCCAAGGGTCCAAAACTGTTGAAAAGTACACCAAAGAATTCGAACACCTACTCTGGAGGTGTGATCTGAAAGAAGATGAACCTTAAACTCTTGTGACGTATCTGGCCGGTCTGAATGAAAACATAAGGTATGTGGTTGAACTTCAACCTTATGAAACTCTTGATGAATTGAGTACTTTGGCTAATAAAGTGGAACAGCAAAGAAAAAGAATAGGCAAGGAGACGCCAAATAGGAACCCTAGTTCAAAAAGAACTCCCTACTCGTCTCAAACATACACTTTACAAAAGAGCCAAACCCATTCCCATCCGTCCGTCACAAAAACGCCTAACCCTACTTCCCAAACGCCCTCCCAAGCCGTCGCTAAACCTGTCCAGGCGACGCCAAGTGATAGAAGGAGGTGCTTCAGGTGTCAAGGGCTGGGTCACTATGCTTCTGAATGCCCTAATAAGAGAGCCATCACGCTTATTGAGTTCCAAAACGCTCTCTTTGAACCTGAAACGACGGATGTAGAAGAGGAAACCCAGCCAATCATACTGAAGCTGAAGAAGTGGTCGTGGAAGAACCTGATCAAGGAGAGAAGCTGGTTATGAGGAGAGTACTGAATAGCTCTCCAATTCCTAAAGATTTGCAACAATGGGAAGTCATCTTCCATTATCATTGTACTATACAAGGAAAAGTATTTTCTTTGATCGTCGATGGTGGAAGATGTACCAATGCAGTTTCAACTACAATGATTAACAATATAAAACTCAATAAAAGCCAACACCACACGCAATACACTATCTAATGGCTCAATCGGAGTAAAGGCTTAAAGGTGAATCTACGCTTGCCGTAAGCTTTTCTATTGGAAAGTCTTATCATGATTCAATCGGTGTGATGTCACGCCTATGGATGCTGTCATTCTGCTTGGAAGACCATGGTTATTTGACAGGAGTGTTACACATGATGGAAGAGCTAATACCTACACCTTGATGGCCGGTGAAGAACAAAAGGGTTACATTGGCTCCCCTAAAGACATCACCAACAGGTGGGAATGATTCAAAGCTCATTCTTTCTTGATCACTGAACGCCCTGAGTTTAGTGAACACAAGGAAGTCATTCCAGAAAGCCCTAGCCACGAAATTTCTGTAAGAGCTCTCCAACTCGTCGTCCCTCACGTGAATTCAGTGGTAAAGGCTTCATTAGAGTCTAGTCAACGTGAAACCCATTCTGCAAGGGATCACGTGAACCCTACTATTGATCTAAGGGTTCGAAATATATCAGATGGTCACGCCAAGGGCACAATCAAGGAGGAAACTCATGCATCAAACGCCCTAGTGATTGCTAAGAAGGAAAAACCCAACATGGTTCAGATTCTATTCGGGACTACTGCTATTCAAAGTCCAAGAAGTCTCCTTATATGGTTAGTCAACCTTGTGGTGTAATCTATACACTATCTATTATTATGAGACTTATGAATCATGTTCTGAAGTCCTTCATCAACAAGTGTGTCCATGAAACATTCATGCATAGCAAGAGTGAGAAAGATCGAATCTTTCACACAATCACAGTTTACGTGAAGGCATTGGGTTTCGTGAGTGTTATTGGAGCAACCGTGATTCACGTGGAGGTCCTGATCCTTGTGGAAATTGCAGTTAGGTCAACGAGAGTCTTTGACTTTGAATCTCCAACTTTGAGGACAAACTTCTTCAACAAGGGGGGAATCATGGAAATCAACCCACGCCTATTTCCCTAATCCCAACTAAGAAGGCCCAATTGAAGTACAATTATAAAGATAAGGTCTTTCAAGAAGGAAATCCAACTAGCCTCGGCCCAATAAGGAAGTTTCTATTCAAAGTAGAGGCCCGAAGGCCTATTCACATAGTGTGTTTCATATGGAAAGAGGATGTCCAAACATCCTAGACGGATCAAAGTCCATGCCAATCAAGCCCAAGAATAGCTCCAAGTCACGTCCAAGGCCCATTTACTAATTCCAAGTGAAGTTCCCATTTTGATCATTTCAGTTTTGAGTTTCACAGTTTTGGTTTTTTGAATGTAACTTTATTATTATTAGCTTTTAATTGTTTTTAGTGTAATATATATTATCTTTATAGTATTTTGAGTCATGTAAGATGTCAAGTATGATATAAACTTGAACATCAAGTCATAGGAGACTAGATTAATTTACAATATTCTCAAATGTTCTAGAATGTTCTAGAAAGGTCTGTGAGTGAGTATTAGGCGTGTGATTGAGTGGTTTTGGCGCCAAATAGGTTGTTATTATCCTAGGTAAGGTTGGCTTATTTTGTAACTAATCCATATTGGATTAGAAAAGCCAAGTACTATTAGGATAAGGTTGTTACAACAAACTCCCCATAGGATAAGGAATACTAATCCAAGGAGGAAGTTGTTATTGGCGTCTAGACTAGGGGATTCCTAGGCTTGCACGCCAAGTAGAAGAATCCTAGTCATATTAGTTTGGCTGGCACGCCAAGTCTGCGTATTGCAGTCCATATAGGACTGTGGTAGTATAAACAGCTAGGCTTGTAGTCTTTCAAAGGCAACCCGTTTATCAACCATGAATAGAATCAAGTTTTTAGCTTACCCCTTAAGTGTTTTGTGAAGAACCTCGTCCAATCTCTTCGATTATATCTTGGTTTGGCAACCAAGTGGTTAGGAGGAGCTTGATCCTAAATCTAGAAGGTGTTTCTGTAACTAGGTTGAAGGTCAAGTTAGCCCTAGGGTTTCTTTCTTGTGGTGTTTCTGTATCAAGATAGATCCCTTGAATTACCTTATTATTATCTTTCTATCAATATAGTTAAGATAATTACTTTTTATCTTTCTATCAATATAGTTAAGATAAACCCTAAAGCCATTCTCAATCCTTTTCTCTCCCTCGCATTCACGTCACCCTCCTCCCACTCTTTCTCTCAATTCGTTCACCCTCTCTCTCTTTCATAAAAGAACCCTAACAAACTCCTTCTCTCTTCATAACAAACTTCCTCTCTCTTTCTTTCTCAAGCCTCACGCCAAAACAACCCTTTCCCCTCCACTCTTTTTTTCACGTCACCCCCTCTTTCCCTATTCAAGAATTAATCTTTCTTGTTTCTTGAATCCACTAAAGTCCTAACGACAAAATAGCCTTCCATAGATCCTGTATTCACGTGATTTCCCGTCCATTCCTCCATATTCACGTGAAGCCTCCCCTTCTTCCAGTTTGGTTGCACGTGTAATGATTATTACTTGATCAAGAATCACTCTTTTTATCTCGTAATACATCAAAAGTGGTTTCAGAGCTCTAAGTTATTGTTGAGCGCAACCTTGAAGTCCACAGAGTTAACCCAAACATATAACCTTCAAATCCAAACACCAAACCTACAATACCAAACACATAACCTTCAAATTCTCAGTGTCAACCTGACATTCCAAACTCCATCCTATGGTGTCTGGAAGTAAAAGAAATGAAGGTGATGATCCTAATGAGCAACTAAAGCGAGAGAAGGCTGATTTAGAAGCAAGAGTCACTTAAATTTCTGATCAACTGAAGCGATACATGAATCTGCAATTCAGGACACCCCGAGATCTTGGATAAGTGGACGTTCCTGATAGTCCTAGTGAAGCTGAACGTTCAACACATTCGTCCAGGAGCTCACGTCGTCCTAGACACCCTCCAAGGGAAGAAAGACTCGACTTCAAAGTGACATCCCCAAATTTAACGGTAATCTTGATCCTGAAATCTTTCTTGATTGGATTCAAACTGTCGAACGAGTCTTTGATTTGAAAGATGCTGCTGCTGATAAGAAAGTCAATTATATTGCTCTTAAACTACGAAAGCATGCTAGCATATGGTGGAGTAACCTTAGGAAGAAGAGACAGCATGTCGGGAAAGAAAAGATCTGTTCCTGGGACAAGATGAATAAGAAACTTCATTCAAAGTTTCTTCCTGCAAGCTACTTCAAAGATAATTATTTTCGATAGTAGCAACTATCCCAAGGGTCCAAAACTGTTGAAAAGTACACCAAAGAATTCGAACACCTACTCTGGAGGTGTGATCTGAAAGAAGATGAACCTTAAACTCTTGTGACGTATCTGGCCGGTCTGAATGAAAACATAAGGTATGTGGTTGAACTTCAACCTTATGAAACTCTTGATGAATTGAGTACTTTGGCTAATAAAGTGGAACAGCAAAGAAAAAGAATAGGCAAGGAGACGCCAAATAGGAACCCTAGTTCAAAAAGAACTCCCTACTCGTCTCAAACATACACTTTACAAAAGAGCCAAACCCATTCCCATCCGTCCGTCACAAAAACGCCTAACCCTACTTCCCAAACGCCCTCCCAAGCCGTCGCTAAACCTGTCCAGGCGACGCCAAGTGATAGAAGGAGGTGCTTCAGGTGTCAAGGGCTGGGTCACTATGCTTCTGAATGCCCTAATAAGAGAGCCATCACGCTTATTGAGTTCCAAAACGCTCTCTTTGAACCTGAAACGACGGATGTAGAAGAGGAAACCCAGCCAATCATACTGAAGCTGAAGAAGTGGTCGTGGAAGAACCTGATCAAGGAGAGAAGCTGGTTATGAGGAGAGTACTGAATAGCTCTCCAATTCCTAAAGATTTGCAACAATGGGAAGTCATCTTCCATTATCATTGTACTATACAAGGAAAAGTTTGTTCTTTGATCGTCGATGGTGGAAGCTGTACCAATGCAGTTTCAACTACTATGATGAACAAGCTAAAACTCCCTACAAGCCCACACCCCACGCCATACACTATCTAATGGCTCAATCAGGGTAAAGGCTTAAAGGTGAATCTACGCTGCTTCGTAAGCTTTTCTATTGGAAAGTCTTATCATGATTCAATCTGGTGTGATGTACTGCCTATGGATGCCTGTCATATTCTGCTTGGAAGACCATGGTTATTTGACAGGAGTGTTACACATGATGGAAGAGCTAATACCTACACCTTGATGGCCGGTGAAGAACAAAAGGGTTACATTGGCTCCCCTAAAGACATCACCAACAGGTGGGAATGATTCAAAGCTCATATCTTTCATGATCACTGAACGCCCTGAGTTTTTTGAACACAAGGAAGTCATTCCAGCAAGCCCTAGCCACGAAATTTCTGCAAGACCTCTCCAACTCGTCGTCCCTCACGTGAATTCAATGGTAAAGGCTTCATCAGAGTCTAGTCAACATAAAACCCATTCTGCAAGGGATCACGTGAACCCTACTACTGATCAAAGGGTTCGAAATTTATCAGATGGTCACGCCAAGGGCACAATCAAGGAGGAAACTCATGCATCAAATGCCCTAGTGATTGCAAAGAAGGAAAAACCCAACATGGTTCAGATTCTATTCGGGACTACTGCTATTCAAAGTCCAAGAAGTCTCCTTGTATGGTTAGTCAACCTTGTGATCTAATATTATTATGAGACTTATGAATCAGGTTCTGAAGTCCTTTATCAACAAGTGTGTCCATGACACATTCATGCATAGCAAGAGTGAGAAACATCGAATCTTTCACACAATCACAGTTTACGGAAAGGCATTGGGTCACGTGAAAGTTATTGGATCAACCGTGATTCACGTGAAGGTCCTGATCCATGTGGATATTACAGTTGGGTCAACGAGAGTATTTGAACTTGAATCTCCAAGTTTGAGGACAAACTTCTTTCAACAAGGGGGGAATGATGGAAATCAGCGAACGCCTATTCCCCTAAGCCCAACTAAGAAGGCCCAATTGAAGTACAAGTATAAATATAAGGTCTTTCAAGAAGGAAATCCAACTAGCCTCGGCCCAATAAGGAAGTTTCTATTCAAATTAGAGGCCCGAAGGCCCATTAAAATAGTGTGCCTTATATGGCAAGAGGATGTCCAAACATCCTAAAGGGATCAAAGTCCACGCCAATCAAGCCCAAGAATGGCTCTAAGTCACGTCCAAGGCCCATTTACAAATTCCAAGTGAAGTTCACATTTTGATCATTTCAGTTTTGAATTTCACAATTTTGGTCTTTTGGATGTAACTTTATTATTATTAGCTTTTAATTGTTTTTAGTGTGATTTATATTATCTTTATATAATTTTGAGTCATGTAAGATGTCATGTAAGATATAAATTTGATCATCAAGTTATAGGAGTCTAGATTAATCTAGAATATTCTCAATTATTTTAGAATGTTCTAGAAAGGTGTGTCTGTGAGTATTAGGCGTGTGATTGAGTGGTTTTGGCGCCAAATAGGTTGTTATTATCCTAGGTAAGGTTGGATTATTTTGTAACTAATCCATATTGGATTAGGAAAGCCAAGTACTATTAGGATAAGGTTGTTATAACAAACTCCCCTTAGTATAAGGAGTCCTAATCCAAGGAGGAAGTTGTTATTGGCATCTAGATTAGGGAATTCCTTGGCTTGCACGCCAAGTAGAAGAATCCTAGTCATAGTAGTTTGTCTTGCACGCCAAGTCTGAGTATTCCTTGGTGTCTATATGGCACTGTAGTAGTATAAATAGCTAGGCTTGTAGCCTTTCAAAGGCAACCCGTTTATCAACCATGAATAAAATCAAGCTTTTAGCTTACCCCTTGAGTGTTTCGTGAAGAACCTCATCCAATCTCTTCTACTTTATCTTGGTTTGGCAACCAAGTGGTTAGGAGGAGCTTGATCCTAAATCTAGAAGGTGTTTCTGTAACTAGGTTGAAGGTCAAGTTAGCCCTAGGGTTTCTTTCTTGTGGTGTTTCTGTATCAAGATAGATCCCTTGAATTACCTTATTATTATCTTTCTATCAATATAGTTAAGATAATTACTTTTTATCTTTCTATCAATATAGTTAAGATAAACCCTAAAGCCATTCTCAATCCTTTTCTCTCCCTCACATTCACGTCACCCTCCTCCCTCTCTTTCTCTCAATTCGTCTACCCTCTTTGTCTCTCACAAAAGAACCCTAACAAACTCCTTCTCTCTCCATAACAAACTTCGTCTCTCTTTCTTTCTCAAGCCTCACGCCAAAACAACCCTTTCCCCTCTACTCTTTTTTTCACGTCACCTCCTCTTTCCCTATTCAAAAATTAATCTTTCTTGTTTCCTGAATCTACAAAAGTCCTTACGACAAAATAGCCATCCATGGATCCTGTATTCACGTGATTTCCCCTCCATTCTTCCATATTCACGTGAAGCCTCCCTTTCTTCTAGTTTGGTTGCACGTGTAATGGTTATTAATGGATCAAGAATCTCTCTTTTGATCCCGTAATAAACCAAAAGTGGTATCAGAGCTCTAGGTTATTGTTGAGTGCAACCTTGAACTCCATAGAGTTATCCGAAACACATAACCTTCAAATCTAAACACCAAACCTACAATACCAAACACATAACCTTCAAATTCTTACCTGACATTCCAAACTCCATCCTATGGCGTCTGGAAGATAAAGCAATGAAGGTGATGATCCTAATCAGCAACTGAAGCAAGAGAAGGCTGAACTGGAAGCAATAGTCGCTTATCTTTTGGATCAACTAAAGCGATACTTGAATCTGCAATTCATGACACCCCGAGATCTTGAAGAAGAGAACGTTCCTGACAGTCCTAGTGAAGTTGAACGTTCCACACATTTTTCCAGGAGCTCACATCGTCCTAGACACCCTCTAAGGGAAGAAAGACTAGACTTCAAAGTTGACATCCCCAAATTCGACGGTGATCTTGATCCTGAAATCTTTCTTGATTGGATTCAAACTGTCGAACGAGTCTTTGATTTGAAACATGTTGTTTATGATAAGAAAGTCAAGTATATTACTCTTAAACTGTGAATGCACGCTAGCATATGGTGGACTAACCTACAGAAGAAGAGACAGCATGCCGGGAAAGAAATGATCTGTTCTTGGGACAAGATGAAGAAGAAACTTCATTCAAAGTTTCTTTCTGCAAGCTACTTCAAAGATAATTATTTTTTACTACAGCAACTATCCCAAGGGTCCAAAACTGTTGAAGAGTACACCAAGCAATTCGAACACCTACTCTAGAGGTGTGATCTGAAAGAAGATGAACCTCAAACTCTTGTGAGGTATCTGGCTGGTCTGAATGAAAACATAAGGTATGTGGTGGAACTTCAACCTTATGAAACTCTTAATGAAATGAGTACTTTGGCTAACAAAGTGGAACAGCAAAGAAAAAGAAGAGGGAAAGAGACGCCAAATAGGAACCCTAATTCAAAAAGAACTCCCTACTGGCCTCAAACATACACTTTACAAAAGAGTTAAACCCACTCCCATTCGTCTGTCACAAAAACGCCTAACCCTACTTCCCAAACGCCCTCCCAAGCCGTCCCTAAACCTGTCCAGGAGTCGCCAGCTGATAGAAGTAGGTGCTTCAGGTGTCAAGGGATCGGTCATTATGCTTCTGAATACCCTAATAAGAGAGCCACCACACTTATGGAGTTCCAAAACGCTCTCTTTAAACCTGAACCGACGGATGTAGAAGAGGAAACCCACGCCAATCATACTTTAGCTGAAAAAGAGATCGTAGAAGAACCAGATCAAGGAGAGATGCTGGTTATGAGGAGAGTGTTGAATAGCTCTCCAATTCCTGAAGATCTGCAACAACGGGAAGTCATCTTCCATTCTCGTTGTACTGTGCAAGGAAAAGTTTGTTCTTTGATCGTCGATAGTGGAAGCTGTACCAATGTAGTTTCAACTACTATGATGAACAAGCTACAACTCTCTACAAGCCCACACCCCACACCATACACTGTCTAATGGCTCAATCAGGGTAGAGGCTTAAAGGTGAATCTACGCTGCTTGGTAAGCTTTTCTATTTGAAAGTCTTATCATGATTCAATCTGGTGTGATGTACTGCCTATGGATGCCTGTCATATTCTGCTTGGAAGACCATGGTTATATGACAAGAGTGTTACACATGATGGAAGAGCTAATACCTACACCTTGATGGCCGGTGAAGAACAAAAGGGTTACATTGGCTCCCCTAAAGACATCACCAACAGGTGGGAATGATTCAAAGCGCATATCTTTCTTGATCTCTGAACGCCCAGAGTTTAGTGAACACAAGGAAGTCATTCCAGCAAGCCCTAGCCACGAAATTTCTGCAAGAGCTCTCCAACTCGTCGCCCCTCACGTGAATTCAGTGGTAAAGGCTTCATCAGAGTCTAGTCAACGTGAAACCCATTGTGCAAGGGATCACGTGAAACCTACTACTATTCTAAGGGTTCAAAATTTATCAGATGGTCACGCCAAGGGCACAATCAAGGCGGAAACTCATGCATCAATCGCCCTAGTGATTGCAAAGAAGGAAAAAACCAACATGGTTCATATTCTGTTCGGGACTACTACTATTCAAAGTCCAAGAAGTCTCCTTGTATGGTTAGTCACACCTTGTGATCTAATCTATGCACTTTCTATTATTATGAGACTTATGAATCAGGTTCTGAAGTCCTTCATCAACAAGTGTGTCCATGACACATTCATGCATAGCAAGAGTGAGAAAGGTCGAATCTTTCACACAATAACAGTTTACGTTAAGGCATTGGGTCACATGAGAGTTATTGGAGGAACCGTGATTCATGTGGAGGTCCTGAGCCATTTGGATATTACAGTAGGGTCAACGAGAGTCTTTGAACTTGAATCTCCAAGTTTGAGGACAAACTTCTTTCAACAAGGGGGGAATGATGGAATTCAACCCACGCCTATTCCCCTAAGCCCAACTAAGAAGGCCCAATTGAAGTACAAGTATAAATATAAGGTCTAACAAGAAGGAAATCCAACTAGCCTCGGCCAAATAAGGAAGTTTCTATTCAAAGTAGAGGCCCGAAGGCCCATTCACATAGTTTGCCCCATATGGCAAGACGATGTCCAAACATCCAAAGGGATCAAAGTCCACGCCAATCAAGCCTAAGAATGGCTCCAAGTCACGTCCAAGGCCCATTTACAAATTCCAAGTGAAGTTCACATTTTGATCATTTCAGTTTTGAGTTTTACAGTTTTGGTCTTTTGAATGTAACTTTATTATTATTAGCTTTTAATTGTTTTTAGTGTGATTTATATTATCTTTATAGTATTTTGAGTCATGTAAGATGTCAAGTATGATATAAACTTGAACATCAAGTCATAGGAGACTAGATTAATCTAGAATATTCTCAAATGTTCTAGAATGTTCTAGAAAGGTGTGTGTGTGTGAGTATTAGGCGTCTGATTGAGTGGTTTTGGCGCCAAATAGGTTGTTATTATCCTAGGTAAGGTTGGCTTATCTAGTAACTAATCCATATTGGATTAGGAAAGCCAAGTACTATTAGGATAAGGTTGTTATAAGAAACTCCCCTTAGGATAAGGAGTCCTAATCCAAGGAGGAAGTTGTTATTTCCGTCTAGATTAGGGGATTCCTTGGCTTACACGCCAAGTAGAAGAATCCTAGTCATATTAGTTTGGCTTGCACGCCAAGTCTGAGTATTCCAGTCCATATAGGACTGTAATAGTATAAATAACTAGGCTTGTAGTCTTTCAAAGGCAACCCGTTTATCAACCATGAATAGAATTAAGCTTTTAGCTTACCCCTTGAGTGTTACGTGAAGAACCTCGTCCAATCTCTTTTATTGTATCTTAGTTTGGCAACAAAGTGGTTAAGAGGAGATTGATCCTAAACCTAGAAGGTGTTTCTGTAACTAGGTTGAAGGTCAAGTTAGCCCTAGGGTTTCTATCTTGTGGTGTTTCTTTATCAAGATAGATCCGTTGAACTATCTTGTTATTATCTTTCTATCAATATAGTTAAGATAATTACTTTTTATCTTTCTATCAATATAGTTAAGATAAACCCTAAAGCCATTCTCAATCCTTTTCTCTCCCTCACATTCACGTCACCCTCCTCCCTCTTTTTCTCTCAATTCGTCCGCCCTCTCTCTCTCACACAAAAGAACCCTAACAAACTCCTTCTCTCGCCATAACAAACTTCCTCTCTCTTTCTTTCGCAAGCCTCACGCCAAAACAACCCTTTCCCCTCCACTCTTTTTTTCACGTCACCCCCTCTTTCCCTAATCTAGAATTAATCTTTCTTGTTTCTTGAATCCACAACAGTCCTTGTACAGCGGTTTGTAAGATCTCGGTATTGTCGTTCTCTCTCAGGGAGCTGGCGGCCTTGGTCATAGAAACTAAGTTAATGGTCTGGATGAGATTGCTAAGGTAAGGATATCGGTTTGAAAGGATCACAACGCAAGAAACAAAGCTAAGGTCGGTCAAGGAATGGAAGATGGGCTTCGGAGGCTTTTTGGGATGCAAACGGGGATGAGGAAATGGGTTTTGCAACAAGAGAGTAACGAGAAGGGAAATCAAATGGTAACTCCGTTAGAAAATACCCACCGGGCTTCCTCTTTCAAGGATAGTCCGGATTAACTTCCCCAAAGTCTATCGACAGTCCCGGGGGAGTTCAAGGAACGGATTTTCCTAGTTAGTTTCTATTCGCTTTCGCGAACTAGAATACTAACTATCCTAATTTCTACCTTCCAACAAGTGTTGGATGTATTCGGGATGCTTTCGTACCCAAATACATCCCACTTGAGGGAAGGATAGGATTGGGAAATTGATTTCCTAACTAATTACTTACTAATATTGCTAACCCAAACCTAATCACCGATTTACACCCTTAATTACCCCCTAACCCATAGGGTTTCTAGCAACTAATCATGATACTAACTATGCTAACAACATCCAATCCAACCCTAAACATGATTTCTAACATCAAACAACCATAACAAGCAAGATAATCAAATAACAAGCAAGAACAATTAAAGAACAAGCAAAGTAATTAGCAAAGTAATCAATAAAGGAGTTAAGGGAAGAGAAAACTTATCAAAGTGTTGTAGATGAACAAGAGAAAGCAATAAAAAGATGACCCAACAATCTTTCAATTGTTTGAATCTCCAAATCTTCAATAACAAACACAAATCTCCAAAACCCTAGATTAATCTCTCACTAATCTCTCTCTAAAAACCACTAATTACAAGCTGAAAATAATGTCCAAGTCTAACCCTAGATGCCCCCTAAGAAATCGTCAACAAGGAGTATATATACAAGGTAAAACTGTTGGCCAAAACGCAGCACTTCAAGCCGAAAACACGCGCAGGACATAGGGAGACCGTAGCCACGGTTAAGGAGACCGTGGTCACGGTCTCATTCTGTGCAGTTAAATCTATATGGCGATTTAGGGTAGACAAGTTTTCGCTCCTTCACACCGTCGTGGCTACGGTCTTCCAAGACCGTGGCCACGGTCCTGCTCGGCCACTTCTTCCCTTAGACAAGTCATGAACCCACCGTGGCTACGGTCAACTTGACTGTGGCCACGATCTAGCTCGGCTTTCCTTCCCTTTGTTCTTCCTTCTTTCCGAAGCATGGAACGCTCGATCCGAAGGTCGTAGCATGCGCTACTTCACTAATTGGCACCAAAGGTCGGGAGTGTGGTCCCGGGTCGTTTCCTTCTCGGTTTTCGGTCCGACTCGGCTCGAGAAATCGCCAAGAATGCTATAAAAAGGCTCGTTTTGCTACGTGTTTGGTGAAAACTCCAAAATCTACAAAATAATCAAAAACAAATTAAAAGCTATGAAATTAAACCACGAAACGAGTCAAAAGCCTAAGGATTTAGACGGTATTTAGACACGAAATCGGGTCTAAACACCCCCCCAACACTTACACTTTTGCTCGTCCCGTGCAAAACAAAACAAAACAAATAAGAAAACTAAACACCAACTCCTCTGTCGTGGGAGGAAACGAGTGCATTTAGCATATGCACCAAGCCCTTTGAACCCCCCGGCAGCCCGGGTGGACGAGATGGACTCGTGAGGGTTTGTAGCGGCTATACCCACAAAAGCCAAAAAAAAAGAGAGAGGGAAAGTGAAAACAAAACCGAAGAAAAACAACAGCTTCGCTTCAAAAGATCTCGAAATCTAAATCAGGAAAACGTTATTAAACCTCCAAAAGGAACCGTTATGAGCGTGTCACAAACACCTATCCTAAGCAAAAGACAGTCTTTGAGATTTTCGATTTCCTACATCTAGTGTCAAGCAAAACCCCATGTGCGTAAATGCTAGTGGGTTCCAACCGAATTCAAAAGACTCCAAGGACTCATGCCCGAGCTCAAAAAAACGAAACGAACAAGGGAAGTGTTGCCCTTCCTCGCATTTGGTCGCCCTTGGCTTGGTGAGGGTCGTAGGTGATGCAAGGAGAGGCCCCATACTTTATTAACGCTTAAACTTTTCTTTTTCGGGTTGGGTAATCCCAACAAAATTGCTTTTTCTTTTTCTCTTTTTTTTTTCTTTTTATAGGTCGGTATTAGCCTTACTTTCAGGAATTGGACGGCTCAAATATGGGGTTTCCCTCCCAACACAGTCTTTTCTATACACACCTCCGCCGAGAATTCAATATGGGAGGAGCTTAAGGGGTAATAGCGCCGTACCGCTAATACCGGGCCCGTGTAGGTTGGCTAAGTGTATTGTGGTTGATGTCATTCAGCGACACACTCCACTTAATCCGGTTATTGTAGCTTTTGCTTTCTTTTTCTTTCTTTTTGACTTTGCTTTTGCTTTTATTAAACGGGAAAAAGAACAAGCTCGGACACGAACCCCTAGAATCTCCCGTCTTCAACCAGAACATGAAAGGAATTGGGGGTTTCGCTAGACACTTGATGAAGGACATCTAAGAAGATAAGTCATGACTAGTACCCGAGACAGGGTCGAAAACACTCAGACCGGTTTCTTTTAAAGAAGTTTAAGAATGGTTTCTCAATTTCGACAATAAGATCCAAGAAACAAAGCAGAACAAAGCGAAAACAAAACTGAAAGAAAAACTTTTAAGGTTTTCACTCCCTTTTTTCTCTTTTTTTTCAATTTTTTTTTTCAGATTTTCGGCAAAAACTAGAAAACAAAAACAAAAATGCTAGGTGATATACCCTTGAAACAGAATATCTCCCCCCCCCCACCTAAAACGCCACAATGTCCTCATAGGCAGGTAGAGAACCTACAAAGATAAACAAACAAAAACAACTAGCAAGCAAATGGTGGCGACCTGAGCCCACACGGCTCCAACAGCAATATTATCCCAACACAAACACTCAAAGGGGTTCGCCACCCAAAAGAAAATCAAGCATGCGATGGATCATGATGAGAAGAGCAGAGAGATAGTACCTCGAGTTCTTCAAAACAAATGATTACTCAATCCCCGATCCGTGATAATCGAGCAAAGGGTTAGGATTTTCAAGTAAAAACAAGCAAGGCTCGTAAGATCCGCATGCAAGATTAGAAACAATAAAAACAAACTAATAAAGAAAGGAAAAGAAAATAATCAAAAAGAAAGTACGGGTTACCACCCATGTAGTGCTTGTTTTAGGTCCCTAGCTTGACCTAATCACCCGTTTAATTCTAGAGAGACGTGGTGCACATGAGCGGTACATATTCAACTTCTTCAACCATGATCGCTTCTTCTTCCTTCCTCTCCAACTCCTACTATTTTTGGACAACCTCAAGTTGAGTCGTCCCTCCGGTCATTTGGTTGACCATGAGCGGGGAAGAGGTGATGATCTCTTCGATTTCTTCCAATGTCGCTTCCTCCTCCTTTTCCCACACCTCCTCATCACCTCCGTAAATAGAACAAGGGTCTCCTCCGGTGGTTTGATTTGGTAATGGGGATGAAGAAGTAACTCAGGTTCTTCTTCAAGTGGTTCTCCAAGTTTCAGACACATGGGAACACTCTTCTCAATCTTTATGTCCTCAATATAAACTTCATCTAATGAGATCTCCCTCCTCAAAGGAACAATCTTGAGGGAATCATCACGAGATGCATCTTCAATTACCTCGGGTTCAGAACGTAAGGCCTCGGGATCATTGTTGTCCTTCCCATTGTCGGGTTCCACTTCAAGAATATAAACTTCTTCTTTATGCTCCTAAACAATCGTGGTCACTGAATTGACTTCAACACAAGGTGGCATGGAAAAGGGCGTCTCAGTAGGGAAATTAAACTTTGATTCAATATGTCCTTCATCAATCAAGTGTTGAACCAACCAGTTTGGGAGAGGAATTTGCATTTGGTGGGAATCAAATTGCTCTTCAGGGCATTCACTAGCACTTTCATTCAAAACTACAATTTGTTCTTCCTCCACCTTCTCTTCTTCGATTTTATCCTCAATATATCCCTAATTTTCTTCAAGAACTCTCTCCTCCACCAAATCAGGTTGCTCAACTTCTCCTCCACCACACATGGTAATAACATTCACCTCCACCCCTTGGATAGGAGTAGTTTGGATAGGTGCAAATTGAAATTGGTTGGATTGAGCCAATTCGAGCTCAAGACTTTGGATATAAGCGTAATCCTCCTCTCGGTCTTCCATGATTCGCTTCAACATCAACTCAAATGAGGATCCTTGAAGTGGTTGAGAAATTTAAGGTTGTGGAAAATCTTGTTGGGTTGGCTGGAAGGTTTCTTCTTGAATGAATGGGTGATGGTCAATGGGTTGAAAAGTAGAAGGGTGTTGGTTACTGGTAAAATCATAAGAAATGGGATCTGGTTCAGCATGGGAAGAAATAATAGCACTCACTTGCTCTAATTGTTGAAAATTGAACACTTGCGCTTCTTGAGCCATTCTCAAATGCTTGAAAGTCTCCTCATTCACTTTTTCTTTTTGTAGTTCATAGATAGAAGCCAAAAGGAGTGCAATAATAGGATGATGCTCCAAAGACAAATCTCCTCCACTAGATTTGCAACCTCCAAAATCAGGAGCATATTGAACAAGCTCTTGAAGGAATTGTTCGGCCTCCCCCGCAGTCTTTTTCAAAAATGTCCCTCCAGATGCTATATCGATTGATTCTTTGAGAGAAGCAAAGAGTCCACAATAAAAGTGCTGAAGAAGCATCCAGTTGGGTAGATTGTGGTGCGGACACTGACGTTGGAGACTTTTGAATCTTCCCCATGCTTCAAAAAGAGTCTCTCCGGGTTCTTGCTTGAAGCTCATAATATCTTGCCGGAGTTTACATGTTTTATCAGCCGGGAAGAATCTTTAAAGAAAATCTCTCTTGAGAGCCTCCCATGAAGAATAAAATCCAGGTGGGCATATATCAAGCCACATCTCAGCTTTCCCTTTCAAAGTCAGAGGAAAGAACTTCAACTTTAGATACTCCGAAGATATCCCAGGTATATGCATGAAACTAATGCGCTTGTCGAATCTCTCCATATGAGCAATAGGACTCTTGGAAATATCTCCATGAAACGGGTTACTTTCAAAAACTTCAAGAAGACACGGCTTGAACTCAAATACGGTGTCGGTTGGTAATGGTGGTAAGATGATAGAAGGGTACGGGGTGAATCAGCTTGGACTTCACCCATTGGACTCGAGGCCTCCTATGATGCTCGATAGAACATTAGGGCGTACCTAAATGAACCAACAAGAACCAATAGAAGCATCAAATTCATCGGGATTAGCACAAACTAATTTCTAGCGTGAAAGCAATCTCAAATAACCAAAAACCAAGAAACTAAAACTAGGGGCGCTGGCTCCCCGGCAACGGCGCCATTTTGTGTACAGCGGTTTGTAAGACCTCGGTATTGTCATTCTCTCTCAGGGAGCTGGCGGCCTTGGTCATAGAAACTAAGTCAATGGTCGGGATGAGATTGTTAAGGTAAGGATATCGGTTTGAAAGGACCACAACGCAAGAAACAAAGCTAAGGTAGGTCAAGGAATGGAAGATAGGCTTCGGTTGCTTTTCGATATGCAAACGGGGATGAGGAAATGGGTTTTGCAACAAGAGAGTAACGAGAAGAGGAAATCAAATGGTAACTCCGTTAGAAAATATCCAAAGTCCATCGACACACCCGGGGGAGTTCAAGGAACGGAATTTCCTAGTTAGTTTTTATTCGCTTTCACGAACTAGAATACTAACTATCCTAATTCCTACCTTCCAACAAGTGTTGGATGTATTCGGGATGCTTTCGCACCCAAATACATCCCACTTGAGGGAAGGATAGGATTGGGAAAGTGATTTCCTAACTAATTACTCACTAATATTGCTAACCCAAACCTAATCACCGATTTACACCCTTAATTACCCCCTAACCCATAGGGTTTCTAGCCACTAATCATGATACTAACTATGCTAACAACATCCAATCCAACCCTAAACATGATTTCTAACATCAAACAACCATAAACCAGCAAGACAATCAAATAACAAGCAAGAACAATTAAAGAACAAGCAAAGTAATTAGCAAAGTAATCAATAAAGGAGTTAAGGGAAGAGAAAACTTATCAAAGTGCTGTAGATGAACAAGAGAAAGCAATAAAAAGATGACCCAACAATCTTTCAATTGTTTGAATCTCCAAATCTTCAATAACAAACACAAATCTCCAAAACCCTAGATTAATCTCTCACTAATCTCTCTCTAAAAACCACTAATTACAAGCTGAAAATAATGTCTAAGTCTAACCCTAGATGCCCCGTAAGAAATCGTCAACAAGGAGTATATATACAAGGCAAAACTATTGGCCAAAACGCAGCACTTCAAGCCAAAAACACGCGCAGGACATAGGGAGATCGTGGCCACGGTCAAGGAGACCTTGGTCACGGTCTCATTCTGTCTAGTGAAATCTGCATGGTGATTTAGGGCAGACAAGTTTTTGCTCCTTCGCACCGTCGTGGCTACGGTCTCCCAAGACCGTGGCCACGGTCTTGCTCGGCCACTTCTTCCCTTAGACAAGTCATGAGCCCACCGTGGCTACGGTCAACTTGACCATGGCCACGGTCTAGCTCGGGTTTCCTTCCCTTTGTTCTTCCTTCTTTCCGAATCATGTAACGCTCGATCCGAAGGTCGTAGCATCCGTTACTTCACTAATTGGCACAAAGGTCGGGAGTGTGGTCCCGGGTCGATTCCGTCTCGGTTTCCGGTCCGGCTCGGCTCGGGAAATCGCCAAGAATGCTATAAAAAGGCTCGTTTTGCTACGTTTTTTGTGAAAACTCCAAAATAATCAAAAACACATTAAAAGCTATGAAATTAAACCACGAAACGAGTCAAAAGCCTAAGGATTTAGACGGTATTTAGACACGAAATCGGGTCTAAACAGTCCTCACGACAAAATAGCCTTCCATAGATCCTGTATTCACGTGATTTCCCCTCCATTCCTCCATATTGACGTGAAGCCTCCCCTTCTTCTAGTTCGGTTGCACGTATAATGATTATTACTGGATCCAGAATCTCTCTTTTGATTCCGTAATACATCAAAAGTGGTATCAGAGCTCTAGGTTATTGTTGAGTGCAACCCTAAACTCCAAAGAGTTAACCCAAACACATAACCTTCAAATCCAAACACTAAACCTACAATACCAAACATATAACCTTCAAATTCTCAGTGTCAACCTGACATTCCAAACTCCATCCTATAGCGTCTAGAAGCAAAAGCAATGAAAGTGATGATCCTAATGAGCAACTAAAGCAAGAGAAGGCTGAACTAGATGCAAGAGTCGCTTAAATTTCTGATCAATTGAAGCGGTACATGAATATGCAATTCGGGACACCCCGAGATCTTGAAGAAGAAAACGTTCCTGACAGTCCTAGTGAAGCTGAACGTTCAACACATTCGTCCAGGAGCTCACGTCGTCCTATACGCCCTCCAAGGGAAGAAAGACTCGACTTCAAAGTTGACATCCCCAAATTCGACGGTAATCTTGATCCTGAAATCTTTCTTGATTGGATTCAAACTGTCGAACGAGTCTTTGATTTGAAAGATGTTGCTGATGATAAGAAAGTTAAGTATATTGCTCTTAAACTACGAAAGCATGCTAGCATATGGTGGACTAGCCTACAGAAGAAGAGACAGCATGCCGGGAAAGAAAAGATTTGTTCTTGGGACAAGATGAAAATAAAACTTCATTTAAAGTTTCTTCCTGCAAGGTACTTCAAAGATAATTATTTTCGACTACAACAACTATCCCAAGGGTCCAAAATTGTTGAAGGGTACACCAAGGAATTCGAACACCTACTCTGGAGGTGTAATCTGAAAGAAGATGAACCTCAAACTCTTGTGAGGTATCTGGCTGGTCTAAATGATAACATAAGGTATATGGTGGAACTTCAACCTTATGAAACTCTTGATGAATTGAGTACTTTGGCTAACAAAGTGGAACAACAAAGAAAAAGAAGAGGCAAGGAGACGCCAAATACCCTAGTTCCCAAAGAACTCCCTACTCGCCTCAAACATACACTCCACAAAAGAGCCAAACCCACTCCCATCCGTCCGTCACAAAAACGCCTAACCCTACTTCCCGAATGCCCTCCCAAGCTATCCTTAAACCTGTCCAGGCGACGCCAACTGATAGAAGGAGGTGCATCAGGTGTCAAGGGCTCGGTCACTATGCTTCTGAATGCCCTAATAAGAAAGCCATCACACTTATGGAGTTCCAAAACGCTCTCTTTGAACCTAAACTCACGGATGTAGAAGAAGAAACCCACGCCAATCATACTGAAGCTGAAGAAGAGGTCATTGAAGTACCAGATCAAGGAGAGATGCTAGTTATGAGGAGAGTACTAAATTGCTCTCTAGTTCCTGAAGATCTGTAACAACAGGAAGACATCTTCCATTCTCGTTGTACTGTGCAAGGAAAAGTTTGTTCTTTGATCATCGATGGTGGAAGTTGTACCAATGCAGTTTCAACTACTATGATGAACAAGCTACAACTCCCTACAAGCCCACACCCCACGCCACACACTGTCCAGTGGCTCAATGAGGGTAAAGGCTTAAAGGTGAATCTACGTTGTTTGGTAAGCTTTTCTATTGGAAAGTCTTATCAAGATTCAATCTGGTGTGATGTACTGCCTATGGATGCCTGTCATATTCTGCTTGGAAGACCATGGTTATTTGACAGGAGTGTTACACATGATTGTAGAGCTAATACCTACACCTTGATGGTGAACAACAAAAGGGTTACATTGGCTCCCCTAAAGACATCACCAACAGCTGGGAATGATTCAAAGCTCATATCTTTCATGATCACTGAACGCCCTGAGTTTAGTGAACACAAGGAAGTCATTACAGCAAGCCCTAGCCACGAAATTTCTGCAAGAGCTCTCCAACTCGTCATCCCTTACGTGAATTCAGTGGTAAAGGCTTCATCAGAGTCTAGTCAACGTAAAACCCATTCTGCAAGGGATCACGTGAACCCTACTACTGATCTAAGGGTTTGAAATTTATCAGATGGTCAAGCCAAGGGAACAATTAAGGAGGAAACTCAAGCATCAAACGCCCTAGTGATTGCAAAGAATGAAAGAACTAACATGGTTCAGATACTGTTCGGGACTACTGCTACTCAAAGTCCAAGAAGTGTCCTTGTATGGTTAGTCACACCTTGTGATCTAATCTATGCACTTTCTATTATTATGAGACTTATGAATCAGGTTCTGAAGTCCTTCATCAACAAGTGTGTCCATGACACATTGATGCATAGCAAGAGTGAGAAAGATCGAATCTTTCACACAATCACAGTTTACGTGAAGGCATTGGGTCACGTGAGAGTTATTGGAGCAACCGTGATTCACGTAGAGGTCATGATCCATGTGGATATTACAGTTGGGTCAACGAGAGTCTTTGAACTTGAATCTCCAAGTTTGAGGACAAACTTCTTTCAACAAGGGGGGAATTATGGAAATTAGCCCACGCCTATTCCCCTAAGACCAACTAAGAAGGCCCAATTGAAGTACAAGTATAAAGATAAGGTCTTTCAAGAATGAAATCCAGCTAGCCTCAGCCTAATAAGAAAGTTTCTATTCAAAGTAGAGGCCCGAAGGCCCATTCACATAGTATGCCTCATATGGCAAGAGGATGTCCAAACATCCTAGAGGGATCAAACTCCACGCCAATGAAGCCCAAGAATGGCTCCAAGTCACGTCCAAGGCCCATTTACAAATTCCATGTGAAGTTCACATTTTGATCATTTCAGTTTTGAATTTCACAGTTTTGGTCTTTTGGATGTAACTTTATTATTATTAGCTTTTAATTGTTTTTTGTGTGATTTATATTATCTTTATAGTATTTTGAGTCATGTAAGATGTCTCATTAGATATAAATTTGATCATCAAGTCATAGGAGTCTAGATTAATCTAGAATATTCTCAATTGTTCTAGAATGTTCTAGAAAGATGTGTCTGTGAGTATTAGGCGTGTGATTGAGTGGTTTTGGCGCCAAAATGGTTGTTATTATCCTAGGTAAGCTTTTGTAACTAATCCATATTGGATTAGGAAAGCCAAGTACTATTAGGATAAGGTTGTTATAACAAACTCCCCTTAGGATAAAGAGTCCTAATCCAAGGAGGAAGTTGTTATTGGCGTCTAGATTAGGGGATTCCTTGGCTTGCACGCCAAGTAGAAGAATCCTAGTCATATTAGTTTGGCTTGCACGCCAAGTCTGAGTATTCCAGTCCATATGGGACTGTAGTAGTATAAATAGCTAGGCTTGTAGCCTTTCAAAGGCAACCCGTTTATCAACCATGAATAAAATCAAGCTTTTAGCTTACCCCTTGAGTGTTTCGTGAAGAACCTCGTCCAATCTCTTATATTGTATCTTGGTTTGGCAACCAAGTGGTTAGGAAGAGCTTGATCCTAAACCTAGAAGGTGTTTCTATAACTAGGTTGAAGGTCAAGTTAGCCCTATGGTTTCTTTCTTGTGGTGTTTCTGTATCAAAATAGATCCATTGAACTATCTTGTTATTATCTTTCTATCAATATAGTTAAGATAATTACTTCTTATCTTTCAATTAATATAGTTAAGATAAACCCTAAAGCCATTCTCAATCCTTTTCTCTCCCTCACATTCACGTCACCCTCCTTCCTCTCTCTTTCTCTCAATTCGTCCACCCTCTCTCTCTCACACAAAAGAACCCTAACAAACTCCTTCTCTCTCCATAACAAACTTCCTCTCTCTTTCTTTCTCAAGCCTCACGCCAAAACAACCCTTTCCCCTCCACTCTTTTTTCACGTCACCCCCTCTTTCCCTATTCAAGAATCAATCTTTCTTGTTTCTTGAATCCACAAAAGTCCTCACGACAAAATAGTCTTCCATAGATCCTGTATTCACGTGATTTCCCCTCCATTCCTCCATATTCACGTGAAGCCTCCCCATCTTCTAGTTTGATTGCACGTGTAATGATTATTACTGGATCAAGAATCTCTCTTTTGATTCCGTAATACATCAATGTTATAGTCCAACAAGAGGAAAGAATCGAGGAGCAAGTCGTTCGGCAACGACGACTCATTGAGCGACAAAACCAATGAATAAAGCAATAACAGCACACTTTGAAGGGGCTTTGAAAGCTAAGCTCTCCAACGCATCAATACCTATGTTGGTATCCTTGAAGAAAAAGAAGGTTCTGAATGTTCATCCGTAGTGACTAAGAATAGAAGAAGGAGAAAAAGGTCGATTCTCCCATTGGTGTACTATCCAATCCAGGGTTCGACCCGAGCAAAATGATTAGCACTGACGAGAATTACCGTGAGGTCACCTAGGTTGACACTAATGAGAACAAATGTACCATAGTCTTAGAAGTCCTCAAAAGTCTCGTCCATGTCTGTGAATCTGTCAATTCTAAGTCTGATGTTCTTGTATTTTCTAGTGCATTCAATAAAGTGAACATTTCTGAGTATATCGAGTCTCATTCCCTTCCCTTAAACTACTATTTTACTAATTGTGAATTTGATATTGAACCTTTTAAAGACTTTAATCAAAAAATTACTCGGAGGTACCACAACTTTTGGTGAAATGTTTTTCGGGTACCCCAACTTTTTAAAACTCATTTTGGGGTACCCTTAATTTTTGGGTTAGAAATTATTAGGTGCTTTTTTGGTCATGAATTTGGTTAAGTGACCGAAATACCCTTGTTCTTCCATTTTTGAAGAAATACCCTTGAAGAAAAATAATAAGGGTATTTCGGTCACTTAATAAAATTGATGACCGGAAAAGCACCAAATAATTACTAACCCAAAAATTACGGGTACCTTAAAATGACTTTTGAAAAGTTAGAGTATCGAAAAATAGTTTCTCTAAATATTGGGGTACCTCCGAGTAATTTTTTGGACTTTAATGAATTAACATAAGCTATGAATAAGGGCGAAAATCGGGTAGCCGAGGTTAAAGAGACAATCACTGCCGTCAACGTTGGAACGCCTGAAACACCTCAAGAATTGAAAATTGGCAAATCATATGGGCCTTGCACCATAGATTAGGGAGTTCGTAATAATAACTCAATTATTGTTAGGGTGGTACTCTATGCTCATTGTTAGGTGACCATTCAAGCTTATAACTAAAGTATGTGTTCTATCTGAAATCGCATCGCATTTTAGTTAGGGTGTCAAATAATTAAGCTTACGGTCAATTACAATGACCAAATGAAGGCAATCATATACATAAGAAAGAATCGATAATATAAGATAGTAGGTCTAGATATCATATATTATTTTTTGTAGGCAATTTGAAAAGAATCTAAAAAAGAAAAGAGATAAATTATTAGAATGTCAAAGGTTACATACATGAATCTTAGTTTACTATTTATGATATTTCCTTTTCTTTGTGTGTGACTTTCAAATGATTTTTTTTAGGTTTATCTTGGTTGGTAAATTCAAGACTATATGATAAATTCGTAATATGAAGGGAACAAAATGATAGTATGGCTTACTCTGCAATTCATATGTCAATATGTAGATAATAATCTACGTACGAAATATACCTTGGTATCTTTCTTATTCATCATTTATATATCTATGTTATTTCTAGAATTCAAATTTTAGCTAGTAGTTTTGATTCTTGTATTTTCCTTTATGTTAGAAGAGGAGGGAATAAGGTTGCTCACCTCTTGGCCCATTTACAACCCATTATCCGGGGACCAAGTATCATTGCGGACTTGGTTTCTGAAGATGTATGTAACTTTGCTATTGAGTAATAGAGCTTTCTAAGTATTTCGTATCAAAAAAAAAAAATGTCTAACTTATAGAAATACCTTAGTGAATACAGAATTCATATATTTTCTTACTTTTAAATTTAGTTAACTATAACTAGCCGATAGTTGGATTCTAAATTTAGTATTAAATTGTTATGGTCGTCTATGAAAATAAATGAGAGAAGAGAAAGACACTCAGAGCTAAGTAAAATTGCGAGATTTTAGTAACCGTAAACACAAAGTCACACTATATAAGCAATTGTTTGGAGTTGTTAACATCATCCAACTCATAAATTCACATCATATTCAATAAGTATTATTCCTTTCCCTTTTCATATTTCATTTGTTTTCTTGTTTACAGATGAGTTAAATTAATGACAAGAATGGGTTCAAGGGCACCCAGTTTTACCTTAATTCTCTCTATAATCCTCCTCTCTGCGACAACAATGTTAGCCATTGATATAACTAAGCTTCTTCAGGAACACGGGGAATTCAGCACATTCAATGACCTCCTTACCCAGACAGGGTTGGCCACCAACATCAACAACCGACAGACAATCACGGTGTTGGTAGTGGACAACTCAGGCATGCAGTCCATCACAAGCAAGCCTAGAGAAGTTGCTAAGAGCATTCTTGCTACACATATTGTCCTTGACTACTACGACACCAACAAGTTGGGGAGCCTAAAGGACAAGTCAGCAACCGTAACGACACTATTCCAAGCCACAGGTGCTGCCAATGGGAAGCAAGGGTACCTTAAGGTGACTGTCAATGGCAACGACATCAAGGTGGGTTCTGCAGTAGACAAGGCCCCACAAAATGCTAAGGTAATCAAGTCTGTTTTGTCTGAACCCTACAATGTCTCAGTTATCCAAATTAGTGAGCCCATCATGACACCTGGAATCGATCAAGTTTCTCCTGCTGGTGCACCAAAAAAGGCCCAATCACCAGCTGACCACAACAAGGCTCCCAAGTCTGAGGACACCAAATCCCACAGCAAGGATGACTCTGAGACCAGCCCTTCACCAAATGGTAGCACCAACCCTGAGGAGGAGCCTGCTGACAACAAGTCTACTCATCATAATGGTGCAGTAGCAGGGAATGTTGGCATTATGCTTCCTTTAGCCTTGCTTGGATTCCTAGCATTTGCATTCTAAGTCATTTTCACTTTATCCTTTTCAATTCCCATTAATTTTATTTCACTTATGTTAATTTATATTGCGGCTGATAATTAATGAGTTATGAGATGGTTGAAAATGAGAGAGGTAGAATTAAGGTTGTAGCTTTGTAGTACAAAATTTGATAAATTATCATTAACCTTTAATTATGTTTTCCCCTCCATCTCTCACGCATTATTTTAGAAAAACATTTGAAAAGGATGCTCTATAGTGAACACGCTTTACTTGCTCTTTAAAAGGTAACAGAAGATGTAGGCCTAGAAGGTTTCCGGATCCGTAATAATCCTTTGATTGTTTTAGACCCTAAAGTTTGTGAGGTGAAAAAAAAAAACTCGTTTCCCTTTTTTCTTTTTCTTTCCATGTTTGAAAAAGATGTAGTCCTAAAGTTTGACGTCAATCAGGAGATAAATTTTTCTTCAGTCCACAAACTTTAAGGTCCTTTTTTATTCAGCCTACAAACTTTAGGGTCCAAAATGTTAATGTTGAAAACCAAGGGTTTAGAATGTAAATACCCCTAAAATTCGGGGTCCAAAATGCAAAAAAACCCTATGTTTAGCTACTCAAAATCACAAATCAAAACTGAATACTAAAGTGAACCAAACAAGAATTTCATAAAATTTTTGGACAGTACACTGAATCGATTAGATGCTTGAATAAGACTAAACTATGATTGGGCGTAATCTAATTTGAAACAGTTATCCTTTTAATATTTATGTCCATTTTAATGTGTAAATGTGGACCATGATATCTATATTGAATTGAGATTGTTAATAACCACCTTGAATTGTCTAAAATTTATGTTTTGAATAATAATTTTTTAAGTACTTGCACATGTGTTTATATATCTAGTGTAAGAGTATAACAATCATCGATTAAGTCAAAAAATATTACTATAACCTAATCATGTCAACTATTATAGAGAATGCACAATTTATGCGTACTTCTATATTTATGAAAAACATAAACCAATAATAAACTTTATGTTATTTATGAGTTGTACAACCCTTAAAACAATCGAACATTCATTTATAACAATTTCAATTTGCATAAGTATATCTTGTACAGTGATTTAAATAAAATTTAACATTGTTAATAACCATATTGAATCAAGACACTTGCCAGCGAGGCTGATAAGTGCTCCTTCAACTCTGATTTCCTTGCACCTAGGTCTCTAGTCAATTTGTGCATTCCATTTCCGAGAGCAATGGTCACCAACACTCCTTGTTTTGTCTGTCACACGCTTTACGTAGGTGTCACCTAAGGTATTTGGTTTTGTAGAGGATGTAGGGTTTGTTTTTTAGGTCATTTGTCAAGTTGTACCAACCTGCACCAACCTATACTTTCTTATAATCAGCCTAAAAATTAGTTATGTTGATAAATATAACATTTATAAATTTATCAATCCTAATAAGTAAACATTTTATACACTTTACAAAATAAAATTAAGGAAAATTGGATTATAATGATCCCGACTTTTATGAATTGGACATTAATAATCCCTACTATCAATTTAGATTCTGGTGGTCCAAAAAAAATAAAATTGGATTGTAGTAGTACCAAATCCACCTCCACATTCTTTTTATTTTTTTCATTCCTACCCCATATTATTTTTATTTTTTTCGTTCCTGCCCCTAGAAAGCTAATAAATTGTAATTTCTAAAACATTTTTAAAATTAGTTTTTTGAGACTCCGAGTAATTATTATGATTTTGAAAAGGAATAAAAGTTAAAAAATCGTAAAAAGTAGTAAAAAAATTTACAAAAATTGGGAGAACCGCCGTAAATTCGTTAAAAATCATGGTAAAGTGTTATACTAAGTTTTGAATCAAATGCAACACAAAATTTATGATATTTAGGTATACTCTCAATGATGTCCTGCTACAATCCAATTTTATTTTATTTTTTTAGACCACCTGAATGCAAATTGATAGTATGGATCATTATTGTCCGATTCGTAAAACCGGGATTATTAGATGTAAAATCCCGAAAAATCCAAAGGTGTTGACTGTGACGTCGTTAGTAAATTAGGTTTGACTCTGTTAATTGTTAAATGTTCGTTTGTAATTATTTTGCTAACACTTGAGCTTGTAGGATCGTTGAGGAACTAATAAGGGTATATCGGTAATTTCATAGGTATTATTATTATTATTAGTATTACTCTTATTATTATTGGTACTACTCTTATTATTATTAGAATTACTCTTATTATTTATTAGACTTACTATTAATATTATTGTGATTATTATAATTGTTATATGATTAATTATCATGTGAATATTATTTGTTATGTGATTATTACTATTATCATTAATATTATTATTATTATTATTATTATGATTATTGTTATTTGCTTTTTTCCAGAAAATTTGATTTTATTGGGTTGGATTAGGATTAAGAGTAGTACTAGGCATCAACCCGTGCGATGCACGGAGTGAACTAAATTTAAAAATTATTAATTAGAATACTAAGACTTGAGAATAATTTTAAAAATTTAAAAATAAATTAAATTAAATTTAAATAAAAAATTAAAATATAAAAAAATCAAAAATTGAAAAAT
Source organism: Portulaca oleracea (assembly GCA_029582165.1). Classification (NCBI taxonomy): domain Eukaryota; kingdom Viridiplantae; phylum Streptophyta; class Magnoliopsida; order Caryophyllales; family Portulacaceae; genus Portulaca; species Portulaca oleracea. The sequence continues at coordinate 23,128,815 of CM055874.1, forward strand.
TGAAAGTGGTCAAAAATTAAACTTGTGTGATACACGGGGTATAATAAAATAATTATTTTAATTAGAAAAAGAAAATTAAATCATAAATTTATGTACAAATTTTAAAAAACAAAACATATAGTACATATCTTACTTGCAACAAATTTAACTATAAACATGCAAACAAAACATAGTTTTAGACAAATGAAATGCATACTATAAAGTAAATATTTGATTATAACAAAACCTATAAAATTCAAGTGAGAAAGGATACAAACATAAATAATATTATCGAATCAATTACTATAATAAGTATTTGGTGTGAAAAGAACAATGTTACCTTTATATTGTGATAAATTCGTTGAGGCTAATGAGTAACTATCAACTTGTGAATAAAAATGGCAAAGTTAGAGCATTGATAGTGAAATAATTATCATTGGAGATATCATTGTTTATTTGAGTTGTAATTTTGGATTTTCGGGAGAAATTACTGGCATTTTTTAGAAACTTTGAGTGCTTTTGGGAGAAACGATCTTCTCTCACAATAACCTAACACTCTCAGTACATCCTTAGCACAGAAATAAATTGTTTAATGATACAAATCCCTAGCACATCCATGACAGGACACACTTATGCATCAAAATGGGGTAAAAACTGATATTGACAGAAGGTAAAAATATAAAAAAGGCAAATGAAAAATTGCCTTCTTATTGTGAAATTGCCAGTAGTCCTTGCCGACAACAAACCCACCACCGGTCCTCCATAGTTCATGAGCAAATGAACCTTAATGAGATTTCAATCTCGCCCATCGCTCGGGCCCCACCCGGGAGTAATCTGATGAGCAGCTAGAGCAGGTAGGTGTTGACGTAGACTCGGTTTATGTCTAATGTGGATAGTCGTATCCTCAGCTTCCCAATTCGAATGTCCTTTCCTGGCTTACCCAAATCATCTTTCATGTACCGCCCGTTGTCAAATACTCCGATAGTGACGACCATACATGGGTCATGTACATCCCATGTGTACTGCTTGTTCCAACGTGGGTTAAACCGGTCTAGAATGGTACGGGTTCGGACCCACTTCGGCCCATATTTGGCTACCATGTTGGCATCCGTGATTCCACGGGTTCCGTCTTTGGTCTTCACGGGGAGAAAGGTTGGAGAAGCATACTTTGAAAGGTTTTCCAGGGAAAAAATAAAGCATCTACAACGAACACTCACTCAACCCCAAATTACAAAGAGATTAGTCACTCAACCCCAAATAAGCCTACTCGTATTTACAGATTTTTACAGATAAGCCTACTCGTATTTACCCCAAATATCTATAAAGGAGTAGAACTTACTTACCCAGCCCCTCGTATTTACAGATTTTTAACTACTCCAATAAAAAAAAAGTTAGGGATGAAAGCAACATCAACACTCACTCAACCCCAAATAAACCTTGTCAATGGAAGTTAGACCCTGTTCTTTTCTGCGGTTGGCAAACTGCAGTACCACAGCATACCGCAGTTTGCCACAACTCACCACACTTTACCATAAATCATTACTTTTCTCTCTCCTCACTTTTTACATTTTTTCCTGTTCACCTACCCCACATACCAATAATCTACCACAATTCCACCACACCCACCACAATTCCACCACACCACACCACACCACACCATACCGCAAAATACCGCAGAAAAGAACAAGGCCTTAGTCAATGAAAAGGATTTCATATAATTGAAAACTAAAGTACTTGATCTCCCCCCTCAAGAAGTCCAATAGGAGCCTTGGCCAATTGCTTTGCTGAGGGTTGGACCCCAACAATGAAAATGTATCCCATACAAAAAGCAAATAAATCAGGGAAAAAAATAGCATGCTCTACTTCTACTAATGTGGCAACAAAAAAGTTTCCAGAAAGCAAACCCATATCAAATTACAAAGAGATTAGTCAACCACAGTCAATTGGCAGTTTATACCATTCAAGTAATCAAAAATTTCATTCTTGAATTAGCAAGAACCCCCCAAGAGAAACAAACAGCAACCCATTTTGCAATATTGCAGTAAATGACATCGGCATTACTGAAACATAAACAGAAAATCAGTACCATGTTTGCAGTTATTCGGATCGAATGACTCTGGTTGCTTGTCGATATGGGCTTCTCCTCAACTCTCTTCAGCAAACAATACTTGCCCAAATTAATCCCAAATTAACATTGTCTGTTTATAGTTTTTGATGACTAACGACAGAATTCAACTATTGATGGTCCATTACTTTCGGATAATGTAATGAAAGGGTAAAAACAATCAGTACAATGTACATCAATCAGTACTTGTAAAAACTATAAACAGACACACATTACTTCATGTACAAAAATCTGAAAGGGTAAAACCCTAGCTTTTCTAACATAAACCCAGAAAAAACAAATGGGTGAAGAAAATGGGGGTGGGGATTAGATGTTTAAAAAGTTACTTAGAGGTACCCTAACTTTTGAAGAAACAATTTTTTGGTACCCTAACTTTTCAAAACTAATTTTGGGGTACCCTTACTTTTAAAATTAGAAATTACTAGGTGAATTTCCGGCGAAACTCCGATTGATTTAAATCATTTTTGTCCACAAAAACAAAGGACATTTTCGTCCACAAAAACACTTAATCAATTTCACGCCTAAAACTCACTGGTGAATTCAAATCATTGGCCGGAAGTTCACCTAATTATTTCTAATTCTAAAAGTTAGGGTACCCCAAAATTAGTTTTTAAAAGTTGGGGTACCAGAAAAACATTTCACCAAAAATTAGGGTACCCCTTAGTAATTTTTTGTTAGATGTTGATACCTGGAATTTCTGCAGAAACATAAATCTATGGGGGTTCTCATTGTCAAATCAAACGTATCGCATGAGCCATTGGAATATGAGCAGAGCAGTCGAGAAGAGCTTCTAAAAACTCAAAACAAATGGGATTTATGTTCATTCTCCATTTCTCCCTCGACTACAAAAAATTGATCAAGGTCTAGCCTTTGAATTCTTCCACCTCAAAAAATGGCGCAACTCCTCTTCACATCCTTCTTTCTCTCACTACTCTCTCTCTCCTCTTCTCAACCCTACTGTTACCTCCACTGCCACTCTCCATCGTCTTTGTCGCTGCCCCCTCATCGTATTTTCCGCCTTATCCCTCTCCGTGTCTTCCGCCATCGCCCTCACCACATCTCCCGCCTTATTCCTCGCCATCTCTGCTACCGTATCCCTCATCGTCTCTATCTCCGCCTTCCTCGTCGTCGCCGTCTCCGACCCCGACTCTACCGCCACCATTTTCTTGTAAAAAAATGATCCGCAGAAACAGGAATTCAGCAGGAGCTTTGGTTATTGAGAAACATTGGTTATTGAGATGAACTGGTGAAGGCGAGAACAGTGTCGTCGGTGACCCGTAGGAGCTTCTTTTCGAGGAGGGCGTTCTTGGCGGAGTTGTCGACGATGCAGATGGTGATAGTCTGCTAGCAGTTGATCTCCGGGGCGAGCTGATTGACGGTGAGGTAGTGGTTGGAGGAGAGAGGAGAGAGGAGAGAAGAGAGGGGAGTGCTGGGAAGATGAATAGAAAAAGATGGGGTGAGTGGAAAAAGATAGCGTGCCTGGGGTAACTGCTTTCTCGGTAACTGCTCCCTGTTCATGTTCCTGGTGAAAGAAAGAGAGAGGAGAGAGGAGAGAGAAAAAAAATCGGCCTAAATTGTTAATTATCTTCATTCTGATTGGTGAATCTTCCGACTTTTAATCTCCTTTTAGGATTCGACAGGGCCCACATACTTTTCCATTATATATTATATAGATTAGATGGGCCCTAATTGTTTAATATAAAAAGCTTTCTCCCTCTCAAAACCCTAAACCAAACCCTAACCCTAGTCTCTCTCTCCCTCCCTGCTCTTTCTCTTACTGACGTCCTCTCCCTTGCCGCCGACCGCCGCCTAGACGTGGTCGGCGTCGCGCACCACCTGCCAACACCGGTCTCTTCCTTCTTCTCTCTCTCTTTGACTCTCTCTCGCTCCCTCTTCTCTCTCCCTCTCGATCTCTCTGTCTCCCTCCTGCCGCGCACACCGCCACCAACGTCCACCGTCGCCGATGCCGCCAGTCGACCATCGCGCACTCCCTGCCACCGCTGCATCGCCGAAAACCGTCGCCCAGCCACCCAGACCATGAACAAAGGGCAATCGCTGCTGCTGCTGTTATTGTTGTCGCTGCCTCGCCAGACGTTGACACCAGTACCAACCGACCACCTTTCCCGACGACCAACGACGACCTCTCGACCGGCCGCCGCCTCTCGACTCGCCGGAAACCGCCTAGACTGCCCTACCACCACCTTTGACGCCCGAGCTAATTCACGTTGTTAGTGAGCTCAAGTGTGTTCGTTTTTGCTGTGGAGTGAAGCTAACTAGGTAATGTCTATACCCTAATCCCCACTGGGATGCACTTTAAATGCGTTTTTGTTGATTTATATTATGTTTTGGAACTCGCATCCCGAAGGTAACTTCATGTGGAAATTGTGATCATCTGTTTTAGATAGCTGTTTGTAATTATTATACTTTGATTTATGAGTTGAGAAATTTGATGGTCTTTTATTAGTGGTTTCTGATTGGTTTTGATAATCTGGGTTGAGTTTGACTTGAGAACTGTGAGCTGAGATTTGCATAAGATACTAATAATTCAAGTGAAATATTAAGCGGGTTTATTTGGTCATAGCCTGTGGTAGGCAAAGGGTCAGGGACCCTGGTCGTAGCCTGTGATAGGCGAAAATGTGAACTCTCGATATTCTGGACGTAGCCTGTGGTAGGCAAAGGGTCTGGGACCCTGGTCGTAGCCTTTGGTAAGAAGAAATATGAACTTTTGATAATCTTTGTTTATAGCCGGTGGTAGGCAGAGGATCTGGGATCCGGTCTGATATTCGTTACCTTAAGGGATATGACATCCCGCCCGCATAATAAAATGAATTGGTTGGGTTAAGGAAAATAGTTAAGGGTTAAGGGTTTTGTAGAATGGTTTAATTGTTTTCCCCTTTCCCTTAAATGAGTTGAAATGAACTTGATTTGCTTTTAACGGTTAGGGGTAGACATTATTGAGATTTCCCCCTCATATTTGAAATGTGTTGTTTTCAGGTGATGATCAATATGCTAGGAACGGGAATTAGCATTGAGGCTTGACATGCTTATTTTTATTAGTTGTGTTATGTTTCAATCCAGCAAGACTTGAAGTTAGTCATATTGAGTTTATTCTCTAAGTTTGAAGTTGTTCAGTTTGTTATAGTTGAAAGGTTGTTAGTTTCCCTTTTTGCCTTGTATTCCTTCGGGGATACGGCAGTGACGCCCCAATAAGTGTTGAGACTTCCGTTGAGAATTTCCGTTAACGTTAGTTTGACTTTGACTTTTCTATAATTAAATTATCGGGGCGTTACAGTATCCAATTTTCCTAAAACTAATCTTATGAATTTTTAATTGAAAAATAGTTTCATATATTATCAAAAATCAAATTAAAGAAGCAATCTATATAATTATGATAGGAAAGTATGTGGGTCCCTTTAAATGGTGAAAGGAGGGTAATTTTAGGTTCCATATCAACTAAGAAAAACTTTTTCCTCAATAGAAGTTTATTTAAGAATTAATTTTCCTATTAAAATATAATAATAATCATAATCATAATCATAATAATTATAATATAATTATAATAAAAAAATCTATAGGTCTCTTCAAATGGTGAAACCATAACAATTTTATGTTCCATGAGGATTAAAAAAAAATCATTCTAATTTTCCCCAAAAAAATTAAAAAAAGATCATTCTAATTTTTCCCCAATTTCAGTAATTTATTTAAGAATTAATTTCTCTGTTAACGCTTACATATTCTAATCGAATACCCGACGGTTGACCCATTGTAATTGAAATCGTCCAAAATTGAAAATTGGAAATTGGAATCCCCACCCAGTATAACTGAATTATTAGTTTCTTGATTGATATGACACATGACTCCTAATTACACAAAGAGTGATTCGTGGACTTCCATCGATCAGAGCATTGATTGTTATATGGTACACCATGTAATACCTATATAGATCTACCAAAGTGTTAAAAGTTTACAAATAAATTCATCAATAATTATTATAAAACTCAATGTAAGTTTTTCAATATTATTGTGAAATCCATCAATATTATCAATCTTTTTTTAACAAAAGTTCCCAACTTAAAAATTGACATAATTTAGTATGTGTGGGGGACCTACGGTCCCCTGCTTGTCGGGAAATTTGAACAAACAGTAGGAGGAGTTGGTGAACTTCGACTATCAGGCCCTAGGCAGCATAGTGATAGGGGAGACCATCCACCTACAGGCTCTGATGGAATATTTCCAAGCTTCTAAAACACTTCATTTGAGGCCAGTTGTCCAGAAGAAGGCCCTAGTGATTTATCTTCTGGGTGAATTTTTGTTTCACCATGATGGGCTAAGCATTGGGCTCACAAGTTTGATAGACATCACTGGACAAATGTGGCAAGGCTACAACCTGACACCCATGATCGAGATTTGAAGGAGAGCCCGCTGCTGCTTCAAGTAAACCTATTTTTTTGGAAGCCAGTAAGGTGCTTGCCATTTACTGTTCATGGATTTTTTGCATCGTAACCGGGCAGTTACGGACTTAGTCTGGCATGCGTACGTAACCGGGCAATTGCCGATTATAATTGTCGTGGGTCGATCAAGTTGTAACCGGGCGGTTGCGTTTAGGTCTGTTTCAGGCATGATTGGGTTGTTACACTAAGAAGTAAAATTGAAACTTCGCTTTATTTGGTAATATTATTTTGAACTATTGGGTATTTTCAATAAATCCCTTGTAGTTACAATTAACTCTTGACTTTACTGGTTGCATATTTGGGCTAAGGAGCATCTAAAATTAGTAGCGGATCCTCGGACTAATTCAGAGTTGGTTTGCTTCTGTCAATGCAAGAGAGTGCCTTACGACTGTGGAGTAGATTGAGTGGCTGTAGGAGGGCCTAGAGGTATGCTGGTGGGTGCATTGGTGGGGTGTCCCTCACTATACCACGCACGCCTACGTTAAAGCTAATGTATGCCTATTGGGTTTGTCTGCAATCACCTACTATTATTCGGAGAGAGTGACGTGCCAGATGGGTAGGTGGCAGAGGATTCCTAAGGTTGGCTGTATTGTTCCCAAGCTACCTACCCTAAATAAACCTTGATCGAATTTTGGAAAACTTATTGGCAGCATATATAGGCCCCGGATAAGCATGTCGTCAAAGAAATACTACAATGGAGACTATGACCGTTGAGTATACAGCTTGGATGGCAACCTTCAACGATACGAGTCATCCCTTGAAGAGAAGGAAGAAGATCACTATAGTGTTTGAAAGGTTGAGGCCTAAACTTAATGTGAGGGCTCGTCTGGGACCCAAGGTCAAAGAGAACTCAAGCCAGTGGAGAATAGTGATTCTTGAGTCATGTCTTAGTGTTCTTAAGAAGCCTATAGTGACTGTAGGGGAGGGAAAGGAACCCCAACCTACTATGAGAAAAAAAAAAAAGGATGGAGAGGCATGTCTTAGATGATGCTGGCCCTAGTTAGGAGAAAGGGAAAGAGAAAATGGATTGAAATGCTGGCCTTCTTTATTAATTAATTAATTTATTTATTTATTTAATGTTGAACTTTGTAAGTTAAGTGGCAAGTCTTGTGCTTGCGAGCTTACCATAGGTTTTTTTTTCTCTTTTTGTTGCAAGATAGGTACTTAAAAGTGTAACTTGGGAATATGATTACAACAATAAAATTGAGTGTTTTTTACAATACATCTCTGGGTTACACCTACTTGTTGAAAAAAGAAAAGAAAAGAACACAATCTTCTCTAACTTGGATCTTCCTTGGGTTAAACTGATTGCCCCTTTAATCTTAAGGCCATTAACTTGGTGGTTATGATCAGGCTTTGCTTCAAATAGTCAAGTGTCCATGATTGTTTATGGTTGCTTGATCTTTATGCGTAGAACTTTTTAATTGGTCCAAATTGATGGGTTGAACGATGTCTTCTCCATCAACCGTGGCTAGATGGGTTGCTCCCCCAGGCATTATTTTCTTAAGGACATACGGGTCATTACAATTAGGTGCAAACTTTCCTCTTGGGTCTTGAATGGGTGTCGTCATTTCCTTCAACACTAGATCGACTTCTTTGACCTTACAATGTTTTACTTTCTTATTAAAAGCGCGGGACAACGACTTTGATAGAGTTGTACGTTATGTAGTGCTCTTAGTCGTCGTTCCTTTATCATTGTCAATTCTTTATATTAGGCCCTGGCCTATTCAGCTTCCGGTATCTGGTTTTCTGCGATAATTCTCAAGGAAGGGATCGCGACTTCGATGGATAAGACTTCTTCAATCCTATACACAACCGCATATGGTGTTACTCCCGTGGCTGATCGAATGGACGTTCTATAGCCCCATAAGGCAAAAGGCAGCTTGTCAAGAAAATCATTTAAAATAAAAATATAAAAACTTTACGAGGCACTGACTTTTCCTTTGACAAAAATCTTATTTTTTGTAAAAAAAAATTAAAAAAAATCAACATTTGAGGTATCTTGAAAGAGCATGGCCTAAGATTTGATTAATTAAAATAGATTTTAGAGGGTTCTAGTGTCTCTTCGCTTAAGCCTTAACGTAACAAGCAAAGCCCTAACTCGATTGGTGGTAGGGTTTTTGACTTGAAAGGATGGTTTAGTACCACAAAGGACCATAAAATAATAAGGGGTACTTAGGGCCTGTAAATTTCATGGATATCTTGAGGTAAGATTAATGATGAATTTTGGTAATATTTGGTAACTTTTGGTAATTTTTGGTAACTTTTGGTAACTTTGGGTAAATTTATATGGGTAAATTTGTGTTTTTGAAATAAAAGGAAAAAATTTTAAAAAACCTACTTTACACGTGTCATGTGATTTTTGATAATTTTGGTAACTTTCGGTAAATTTTGATAACTTTTGGTAATTTTCGGTAACTTTCGGTAATTTATGGTAATTATTTACTTACCTCAATCTACTTATGAAATTTACAGGGCCTTAGTGGTCAAAAATTTGCTGGGAGATGCCACACATTTGTAACAACGGACCAATTAAGGACCACATTTTTTTAATACACTCAAAGGGGACGAAGTTAAAAATTTTTTGAATTTGCGGCCATTATTTGCTGGAAAACGATGACATTTGACAAAAGTTCAAATTTTTTTGAATTTGCTTAGTTGAATGCCGAGAATACCCTTCATTGCCTCCAAGTGGTGCCTTATTTAATTGAAGTGAACATCTCCCCTTGAACTACCACGAGCATCTTCAATTTTCTTCTGTCATCAACCATCTTCCTCCCCAGTGAGAAGTATCAAGGCACGATTTAGTTGCAATGGCAAGGAGAGTGACAGGTAAATTCCACTGAACTAATCAAACTCCTTCATCTTTGTTCTTCATCATTCTTCCTCCTCAATCCTTGGTGTCTGTTGAATCGTTGAACTTGTTAAATGGGTTTCACGAGTTGGTACGTAAGGGTGGGGACTTTGGAAAATAAGGGTTTCGTATACCCAAAATGCATTCTTTCTTGTTTGTAGCTCTCGGATTCGATGAATGTGTACATTTTTTTGTTGAAATGTTTGGTTTTCTGAATATATGTCTTGTTCACTGGGTAATTAGGGTTTTATGTTGCACTAAATTTTCTAAATTTTTATGTTTTCAAACCAAAATTGAAACTTGATTGTCACGCATGGTTTGTTTGTAGATGGTCTGACTGTAGACACAAGGGGAATGGAGGGATTCAACAAAAGGAACATTTGGGTGAATGACAAGTTTGTTTGCAAGAAGTGTGGGGCGGATGGTTTGTTGAAGGTATCAAGGAGTGATGAGAACCCATGTCATGTGTATGGAAAATGCCCCAGCATGTGTTGTGGAAAATTTCTAGGATGGCTCGATGAATGTGAAAATTCTCCAAGTGTGAAGGACAAGGGCATGAATTTTGGGCCTATTGTGCAAACTACAATACCTGGAGATGATAGTGTTGAGTTGCTTGAGCTGAAGGGTAAGGTGGCTGAGGCTATGATGCTTGTGTACATGTGCAAGAATGATGTGGGGGAGTTGATTATGTGAAACAACAATGCAACTGAAGAGCTAGCTACACTGAGGATATAGATAGTTGCTTCAGTGATTGAGGCAGGAGAGGTGAGTAAGGATGTTGGTGACGTGATGGAGAAGTTGTCTGTGTTGGTGGATAAAGCTACTAAATTGAAGGAAGTTTGGGACAAGGTGCTATAGATAATGATGATGTGTGGGATGGGATGAGAATTGGGACATTGGTTGTGATTGTTTTGTTCTTGGTTGTTATCATTCTCTCTATGTTCAAGTGATGGTTTAGTGTTCTGTTCTTGCTTTGTTTTAGTGTTTATGTATGATAGATGGATGGATGGATGATGTACTCTAGTGTTGTATGTATTTTTGGGTGTAAGGTAGTAATTGGCAGATGGATGAAGAAACTTTTTGTACCTCTGCCATGGTTGTCATTGTACTAGTGCACACAGCTGCCTTTTACTTTTGATGAAATGAAATGAATCAAATAGTGGTTTCCCTCAGAAAATTCATCCATTATATGTATACATCACATATTGATTGAATTAGAAAGGTTTGATTTGGTTTGGTTTGACATGAAAATGTTTGAAAATAGACAAGTTCCATATGCCTGTTGACAGCAATTGCAATACACAAAGAAAATGTTTCCAAATAGACAGCTTGGTTTGATTGAATAACAAAGGTTTGATTTGGTTTAATTTGGTTTGGTTTGACATAAAATTGTTTGCAAATAGACAACTTCCATATATGCCTGATGACAGCAAATTGAAATGGTCAAAGCAAATGTTTGCAAATAGACATTTTGGTTGAGTAAATTACGTTTACCGACATAACATTTGTGGTAATAATTTTTACACACCCGCCATTTGTGAAATAATTTTTACCTTACCTGACATTTTCTACCCTTGATTTTTGTTGGATTTTCCAGCGAACATTAAAAACATAAATGTGAATTGACTTTTTTCCCTTGATATTAATTCATATGAATTTTAATTAAACATGAATTGACTTTTTACCTTTAATATTAATTCATATGACATTTAAACCCAACATTTTCTCTACTTTATTTTTTCGAAAACCCAATCCCTCTCCATTCTGAAAATGAAAACCCAATTATAAAATATTTTATAAAATGTCAAGGGTAAAAAAAAATCAATTGTAATGAAAGAAATATCTTATAATGAAAATGAAATTTAAAAATGAATTAATATCAAGGGTGAAAAAAGTCTATTCATATTTATTTTTTCAATGTTCGCCGGAAAATCCAACCAAAAACAAATATAAAATATCTTAGGAGGTTTAAATATATGAACACTTAATGTTAGGTAAGGTGAAAATTATTTCACAAATGTCGAGTGTATAAAAATTATTACTACAAATGTCAGGTAGGGTAAATGTAATTTACTCCATTTTGGTTTATGTCTCAACTTCCACATCCCTGACCAGGTTTATGTCTCATCTTTCATGTTGACATCAAATCGAAATACACAAACTAAATTGCAAAACAGAGGACAGTAACTTTTGCTAAGTGACACAAATTACTAAATCCAACATACCATACATAAAATATCTCAACAACATTCATATAGCTAGTGATGACCCTAAACACTGACAGATAGCCATATATAATTGAAACCAAAATACATAAAGGAGAAAGCACTACTGAAGTTCAAACCCTGAACATTGACATATGTCTGACATCCACTAAGGCTCTATTCGGCGTAGAGTTTTGGGTAACTTTTAGTGTTTTGAATCAGTCAAAATGTTATTTTCTTTACATTTTGTTGTTCGGTAAAGTAGTGTATTATATCAACTTATAGCGTTTAAGTTAGAATTTAGTAGACGTTACCCCATGTAACGTCCAGTATATAGCTTTAGTTGTTGAGTTGTTCATCCCCAATTTTCCCCTCAATATTATTGGCTACTGATCATGCATCATGAATGGCATTTGCTTTCTATTATTATGTATATGTATCTTTCAATCTTTGTGTCAATAAAAGTATATGAAAAACAGTAATAATATTATTTGTCTCCCACTGCTCCTCTTTTTTAAAATTAGGATAGTTATTACTATTAAGGCTTGTCAAAATACTAAGATAAATCTTTAATCTTCTTATTTCATAAATCAATAATGGTTTACTTAATTACAATATTGTTAAGAATAATAATAATAATAATAATAATACTAAAGTAATAATAATAATGATAATAATAATAAAATTAATCAAGATAATAATAATAATAATAATAATAATAATAATAATAATAATAATAATGATAATAATGATGATGGTGAAATTAATCAAAATAATAATAAAAACAACAACAATAAACATAACAACAATAATAATAACAATTGGAAATATTAAATACTAATCATGTCCTTTTATGTAATTTTGCTTAGATTGGTTAATTTAACTGCTACTTTTACCAAACTCATCTTTCACAAATGACTATTTAAGTAGCTATCAGCTATCCACTAAAGTGAAACCACTATCAGCTACTCCAACAGTTATCCGCTACCCAAACAGCTATCCGCTACCAAATCCGCTAAATGTGCTTAACAGAGCCTAAAATAGAAACTAAATTACATAATATCAGGTTGATGGACCCTTTGTTGGTCATGTCTTCTTGCCAGATTTGCCCTTGTTGTTGTTGTCACTCCTGGATTCACTTGGACCCTTCTTACCTCCCCCATCAGTTGTAGTTGTCACCCTTCTGGTCTTCCTTTGTCTGTTACCTTGATTAGCATTGGCTCCCCTGCTTCTCTTGGCCCATGATGTTTCCTTGTTGTTGACACTTGGTATTAGTTTCCCATTCTCATCCCTAGGCTGGCCACAGGGTTTGTAGTTGTGTCCTATCCCATCATACGTGGAGCATCTCTTGGTACCATGCCTCTTCCCTTTGTTTTTAGCAAGTTCAAGAACATCTCTGGACTCTCTTATTTTGTTATTTTCTGGCCTACCTCTCTTCTTCAACTCAAATGGTGGATCAAGGAGCTTATGTTCAAACTCAGGCCATATAGTAGGGTCAGGTATGGGACGGATGAATGTGTCATATAGGTTTTTATATTTGTCGACCTTGAACCAAGGTGCAATGAAGTCCTCAACATCCAAGTTGTCATAGTGGATACACCTTGTTGCATGCTTACATGGTATGCCAGTTATCTACCATTTGCATCAGGTGCAAGTGTTCTCGTTGAGGTCAACATTGTGGTTCACACTCCCCTCCCATATGTCAAACAAACCCCACCCAGCACTAGTGACTACACCACAAGCCCTTGAGTTAATAGTGGTTTTCCTAATCTTCTTGTCCACAAATGGTGTTATCATACTTTCCCAAGTACATCTCAATTCGTATCTCTTATCAAAACGATGGCCAATGACTTTCCTAATTTCTTCCAACATAGTCAGTAGTGGTCTATCTCTATGTTTGATAATGGCAGGATAGAATGACTCCAAGAAATTATTGGTGTTGTCATCACTCTTGAGGCTAGGGTCATATTTGAATCTGGCCCAATTCTCAAAAGCTCTGCATCCCTCAGCCAATTGTATGCAGTTGTACTTTTCTCCTTGATCTTCTCCATTGTTGTCTTGAAAAAATTCTCTAAGTAAGCATTTGCAACTATGTAGAAGTGGAAGTGGAACCAAGCACCTAAGAAACCATAGTTAGTTCACTTATTCTATACAATTGAACAGATTAAACACAAGTCATATGCAAATTTTTACCTAGAAATTTGGTTGCAAAGTTTTTGTATAAGTGTAGGACACAAACCCTTCTCCTTGACTAATGAAAGAACTTGGCTAAAGCATTCTTGATTGACTGAGGAAAAAAATTGTAATAAACAGACAAACATGTCACAACACAAGTGTAAACAGACAAACATGGAGCAATAAGTGAAGTGAACAATGTTGAAGCATTAGAACATGGTGTCTATCTGCCATGAATGTGTACTTGTGTGTTTCTTGGTGTGTCTCTAATGCAACAGCCAGTCCATTAACAAAGAATGACCACTCTTCATCATCTTCTGTAGGGAATACACCATAGGCAAGGGGGTATTGTCAATTATTGCCATCTAAACCAATGGCAGTCATCAAGAAACCTTTGTAAGGTCCCTTCAAGAAGCAAGCATCCAATCCAATCAATCTCCTGCAGTTCTCCTTGAATGTATTGATTGCATATACAATGCATATCTAGATCCTCTTAAACGTGGGATTCAGAGTGGGACCTCTATCTATGAACTTAATGAAACACTTAGACCCTGGGTTTGTCTTTGTGAATTAATAACAGTATTGAGGTAGTTTCCTATAGTCTTCATCGTGATTACCAAACAACTCCCCCTTCATCAGCCTAACAGCTTTATAGTAAGGGCAATCAGGGACTGCAACCCCAAATCTCTGAAACATAATTGCATGAACTCCCTTGGCATCTATGTTGGAGTTTGCCATGAAGTCCTTCTTCCGCTGCTTACTCAACCACTCTGCACCAGCTCGATGATGAGTTGTTTTTTCATAGCATACATGACCCCCTTTCACATACTCAACACGCCAAGTGACATTGTCTTGCATCACTGTTGCGTGTATTCTGAAACTGCACTTCTCATTTTGAACATATGTGAGTATACCTTTTTATGTGGTTCTTCACCTTCTTCAACACTGTACCTCTCTGAATTGTGTAAGTTTTCATAACATCTAAGAACTGCTCCTTGCAAGTGAACAAATCCCCAGCTTTTATGTCAACTTTACCATCTCTAACTACTGTCCAAACTCTACCTTCACTGTACAATTTGGCCATCTTGCCTGCAATAGTCATCTTGTGTTGTTCAACTCCTTCTTCATCAACCAACTCCCTCAGCTGCTGTCTTCTTTCTACCTCCACATCATCATCATCTTCTACATCTGATTCCTCATCTGAGTTGACCTATGACACATCCTCACTGTCACTATCATTTTCTTCTAATGGAATAAAGTCCTCATCAGCACGGTCATCTTCATCCTCTGGCTGCCCTACCTCATTAGATCCACCTTGGGCAGTCTCATCCTCCTCAAAGAATACATCAATTTCTAGTATATTTGGCCTTACAATATCTTGCACTTCCAAGACCTCCAAACTATTTGGATATAATGTTCAACATATCAGGATCAATCTCCACTGCTTTCTTACCTATTACAGTATTCTTTTTGGAAAGAGTTGATTGGGTTGAAGGTAAGTCTGTCTCTGTTGCCTGTGTAGGTGAACCAGTTGAGGTAGATCTTGTCACTGGCCTACTTGGGGTTCCAGCTTCTAAGGATGGGTTTGATGTGGTTGATCGAGCTGGGGGAGATACATCTCTAGCTTCTGAAGAACATGTCACTGCTCTGCCATAGATTCTATTTCTTGATCAGTTAGATGGGGAGCTAACAGTGGAGGGTGCAACTTTGGTTGAAGAAGCAGGACCACATTCGTTAACTTGCTCCAAGTTTTTGTTAATGTTGGTTCCAACATTAATGCTCACATTTGGGCCAGTGGTTGAAGCAGACACTTGACGCCCACCAACTGATTGTCTAGGCCCACAATTTGATTCCATGGGCCCATCTTGTGCTGACCCAACTCCTTTTGCTTGGGTTGCCTTTGCCTCTCTATGTAAACTCCTTCTCACAGGTAACTTGGGTGGGCTACTTAGGGTTGTTCATAAATAACCGCCCCGAAAAACTTGATTCGGAAACCCGCTACCCGGTCATTAATTTAGGGTACCCGCACCGAAAAATCAATTTTAATCGGGTCGGGTACCCGCACCGGAAAATTTTCAATTAATCGGTTCGGTTAGGACCTAGACATTTTCAGTTACCCGAATTACCCGAAATTAAATTTCAAATTTGGGTCCAGATTTAATTTAATGTACAGGCTGCCTAAATTGTATGTTTTGGAAGAAAACCCCTACTGTCTGTCTCCACTCTTCAGTCCAGGCCTATTTAATTTTGGAAGAAAACCCTAAATTAAATTATATGTTGTTTGCTGGATGTTTCATCCGAAAAAAAAAACAACGTATGGCTCATGTCTGGTACCGCATTACTGCCTATGTAGTTTCTACTATACATAATTGTTGATTTCCAAACTTATTATTTGATGTGGTTATTAATTGAATCAATATTGGTATTTCTAGTTAATTACAAAAAAAAAATAAAATTGGAAACTCATAAAATTATAATTAATCGGGTTTTTCGGTTAACCAGTATCCGCCCCGAAACTTTCGGGTCCTCGGTTTTCGAGTACCCGAAAGTTTCAGTTACGGTTATGGTTCGAGGGTTTGGCCGCCCCGAATTTTCGGGTACCAAAAAAAATCTCCAATCGGTTCGGGTACCCGCCCCGTGAACACCCCTAGGCCTACTACCAAACCTCTGGCCCTTGCTTGTAGATGACAGCTTAAAGGCTGTTGGTTTAGGGTTCAGATTTTCACTATCAAGTTGACTCTGCTGAGTATCAACAGGGGTCTGTATCAATTCATCAGCCCATGCATTTGCTTGACTAAGTGACATTTCCACCATGATTTCCTCAGGTGGTGCCACATCAATGCTTTCCACAGTCTGCTGAAGCTTCCCCTTACTAGCCAACTCAACCAATTCCATAGGAAAGGTCTTCACTTGCTCCAAACTTGACCATGCCTCCATAAACTTATTCCATTCATTGTCACTTATCAAATGAAGCTTCTTGTTCTCATTCCCAAGTAGATACCAATTTAACCCAGCATACTTGGGAAACTTCTCCATATCTTGTATAAACTTCTGCCTAATGTCAACGAAAAGCTCTTTCTGATTGTATGTGTCTAAGTCCTTCTCTCGGATATAAAATCGTTATGTGTGGAATCTAACAATGAATGACTACATTGTATCAACCTACACATCCCATTCAGAACCCAAAAACGATTAAATAACAATTCTTCAGCAAAATTGAAACACTAAAAAGATCACATCTTGCGTTTGAACCAAATATACACTCTATTCCATTTCTTTGTCAAATTTAATTTCAAACTTCCATAAACAATAAACGTTTATGTGAAGAACAACAAATACCCAACATTCTTCATAAATTTCGAACACAAACCATAACTTAAACCCCTAATTTCACGATAATTACATGAAACTTAACTTACCATTGTTGCTCTCTGTTTCGACGATGCAGCTGTACACTAGACGACCACCAACACACTATTCCAACATCCAGGCAACGCCGCGGGACTCGAATCACCACCCCAGCCACTTGCTTCTCATTCAGTTGCTTCCTTCTCCTTCTTGAATTGAATACACAAATGTTTTGGTAGTTGGAATTGAAGAAGACAATGGGACAGGCAACATTTTTTTAGCGAAGAAGAATAAGGGCAGCCTAGTCTTTTCCCGTACATTCTCAAGGGCTTTTGTCTTTTTATGTTTTCCGTCAAATAATGGTCGGAAAGTCACCTGCTAGTCAATTGTTTAACAACTTCGTCCCTTTTGAGTATATTAAAAAAATGTGGTCCCCAACTGGCTAGTTGTTACAAATGTGTTGCACCTTCCAGCAAATTTTTGACTTAGAGGTTTTAATTTTTAAAATTTTGGGGACCCTCCCCCTTTCTTTCTCTTCACGCCACACCCAGAAGAAACGAAGGAGGACTAGCAAATGAGGGTGATGTTCATGGTTGTTAACACTGTCAACCATGCAACCATGGTTTAACACTAACTACATCAATGGAAATCCTAATTCCTGACCTTCCTTTCTCTATATTCATTCATTCATCTCAATCTTGTTGTAATCCTACATAGCTTGTCACCCTTTTGCAACTCTCAATTTGATTGGGAACTCAACAGTTAAGGCAACTTTTCATTGCCCCATTCGGTTATTCAGTTCATTATTGCAATCAAGTTGGGGTTGGTTTTGGTATTTTTCACAATTAAGGCATTGATTAGTTCGATTTGATTTGATTTGATTGATGGGGGTGATAATGGCTTATAGAAGAAGGCATGACCACATGGGGTAATGAGGTCATCAACATTCAAGGAGGTGATATATATCACAACCATGTGTAATGCCCCCAGATTCATAATCACTAGATCGGTACTAAGCATTTCATAACCCAATAATTAGTGAAGTGGAAAAACAGAACCCCAAAAGAGTTACCGTTGTCCATAAATATGCACAAGGCTCAACATCCCAATAATAAAGCTCCAACATGACATAATAGTCCCAAAGAAAAGCTAAACATTATACATAATGGTAGATATACCTAAGTAAACTTTCAAGTTATTGGAATACGTCACCAAAATAAGAAATTTCAAATAACTCTCAAAGATCATTGATACACTTATTAAGAGAAACACTTATAACACAAGTAGTTGATGCACCTTCCACTTAAAGATGACCTCTTGCTTTCCAATCTAACCAGACTTCCTACTAGTACTTGGTTTACTAGCACTGGGAGCATCACCTAAATCAAAACACAAAAATGTTTTCGCAAATGAGTCGAAACTCAATACGCATATCCCTATACAGTCAAATAAGATTAAGTAATTCATTTTACTTTGCGCATTTCAATTCATTTTGTAAACGGATAGAAGAGAAACTACATTAAATAAAACTTGCTTGCAGGATTATTATTATTATTTGAGTGGTTTCCTACTTGCGATCATCGGACTAAGCCTTTATATGCGCATACTCGAACCGATCGAAAGGTCCGGTTGACACTGGTTAGGTTATGACTTCGGTCGTGCACTAGGGACCATATTGATGTGAGAAAACATGTCAAATAATAATTAATCATATTAAATTAATATACATGCTTACTTGAACTCAAATAAGTGAGTTTGGGTAGAGTACAGGAAATATGCGTACATTTACTTTGTAAATGTAGGCAGAAATAATCTGAGTGTTGAAGAACACTCAAACAGGGAGTAGCAACGACCTCTTGGACCTCTCTTGAGATGGAAATGAACAATATGATACATTAATTTGGAATCTTGGAAAAAGTAGAGTAACTTGTAATCTAAAGTTGAAGAGGAAAAAAATTTCTTAAAACGACTTGGAA
Organism: Portulaca oleracea; assembly: GCA_029582165.1. NCBI lineage: Eukaryota > Viridiplantae > Streptophyta > Magnoliopsida > Caryophyllales > Portulacaceae > Portulaca > Portulaca oleracea. Next base: position 23,147,927 of record CM055874.1, read on the forward strand.
TGCTTGGTTTTTGCGGTAATCTTATAAAAATCATAACTTCCTCTACAAATGTCAGAAAGCTTCATAAAATAACTTTTCGGAAAGTTAAAAATAAATTCTTCAACTCTCCAATTAAGAGTTAAGGCCAAAAATAAGTGTAAAGCCTCGAAAGTTCTTAAATAATAGGGTTGTCTTGCAGTATAATAAAGTTTGGGAGCGAAATTTTGAAAATTAACAACTTTAAATCTAGACATCATATGAAGGAGTTCGAGCAGTCTATAGAAAGCTTGAATCATATACTACAACTCTTAAATTGACCACAACATCATCAACTGGTAAAACCTCAAAGAGTGGCTTGAACATGACACAACAACCTTATAATTCTGGTTAAACATTGTCACAAGGCTGATTTTGACGGGTCATAACTCATTACCCTGACATCCGATCGATGCATAAGACTCCATTCCGGAAAGCTTTTGAAACGCACTACAACTTTTATGTTGATCGTTTAGTCAAATAAGACTTATCTAATACATAAAAATTCCCTGAATCTACTGCCCCCAAAATTGTATATAACAAAACCCCCAACTTAAAATCGTCAAAACTCAAGTTAAACACATCAAAATCTCGAAATTCCAAGCCAAAGAGGAAACTATGAATTAGGAATATCACTTATTTTGGCCAATTAACAACTCGAATATCTTGGGAAAATCATAACACAATGATTTAGCTCAAGGCGACATGACTGGCCCTCTTTGTCGGATTGTTATTTTTTTTTCTATCCAAAACTATTTTCCCGCTTGGTTCTTGAGGCAGAACGTATGTCAACACAATAATATAATTCACATACCAACTATTTGGTCATCCCAAATCAATTAGAACCCACATATAAAACCAAATTTACCACCCTCATATTGGATTTGACTAATAAAACTCAACACACCCATAGTAGCATATACTTTGCTTGTAATTGAGTAGTTCTTGGTCATAATTGTTTCCTCCATATTAGTCACCTGGCATCTTATCTAATCCTCATAAGTCTCTGTTTGATTCTTTCTATGAAGGAATGGTACTAGAGTCCACAAATACATAATATTGTCTTAATTACATATAATAAAGAATCATAGTAATTAGAGCCTTCATAGTCTCTCCTAGGGTTTTAGCCGTGTGAGAGTTCTCTCCGTAGGTAATTAGGGTTTGACGGTGGTGTCACCGACGCGTGTCCTGGTGGTCCAGGGGTCCGATGGGCAGCAACATACGTCATCAATTGACGACAAGGCGATGGAGAAAAAAGGGAAGAAATCAGTACAATGGGACGACTCGGAATTAGATGAAGAAATTCAACGACTAGGGCTCTGTTTGATTGGAAAATTGTGGACGGAGCGGAGATTCAATTCACAGGCCTTTATGAACACAATGGAGAAATTATGGAGGCTGATGCATGGGTTTGAGGCGAAAGAAATTGAGGAGAACGTCATTGTATTTCAATTCTTCCACTGGCGTGACAAGGACAAGGACAAGGTCCTTAAGGGTGCCCCACGGAATTTCAACAAAGCTGTGGTAGTCTTGAGCGACTTGCAGGCGGGACAACTACCATTTGAAGCGGCGACAAGTCTCTATCAAGCGTCATTCTGGGTGAGAGTTTATGATCCGCCTTTCAGCAGTAGGACGGAGAAAAATATCAAGGCAATGGCGGATTAACTGGGCACTTTTATGCAATCGGATGACATGGATATCCACTGCTGGGAGAAGTCGGTTATATTCAGGGTCATGATGGATCTCCGGGACGCTCTTCCCAAACACATTGATCTTGCTCGAAAGGATGGATCAGAACTATCGTTACGAGTCAAATACGAACGACTCCCGAACTTCTCTTATATCTGTAGCAAACTAGGGCATCTAGAAAAAGAGTGCCCCGAGAAGGAGGAGGAAGGAAAGGATATAACCTATGAGTTCGAGGAATGGTTGAGAGCGCCCCCATGGCAAACAAAGAAATTGTTTCGAGCAGGACCAAAAGGGAAGATGGAGAGGGGGGGAGTGGCGAGAAAGCTAGTTTTCCGACCAAAGGAGAAGGAAGAGGTTGGAGTAACTAAAGAGGCGGTCGATGAGGTCACCAAAAATCTTGAGAAGACACTCCCAATTGGAGAAGGAAGAAAGATCAGTCAAGAGGATAAGAAAAATGATGAAGATGGGACACAAACAATGGTCTCAACGAAAGATGATGGAGTGGGTGGGAGTACATTTGACCTTATGGAAGAGGGAAAGGACGATGAGAACGCTGCAAAATATACAGGCAAAAAGTGGAGGCGCTTACCAAGGGAGAAAAACAAGTCCTGTGAAGACTAAAAGAAGGTAGGACGAAAGAGGATGGATACAGAAGAAGCATAGACGCAAACCGAAGGGACAAAAAGGTTCAGAGAGGATGTAACCGTAGTTTCGGAATCGGGGGAGGCTGCGTTCCAGCCCCACCGAGAACCATGAAAACGTTGTGCTGGAACTATCGTGGGCTTGGGAACCCACAAGCAGTTCAAGGCTTAAAGCGCCTCTTGTACGAAGAAGATCCCGACCTAGTTTTCCTATCGGAAACTAAGACTAAGGAATGGGAATGGAGAAGAATTATGCAGATAATACGGTGGGATAATGGCGTCTTTGTGAGTTGTAAGGGGGACGGAAGGCAACGCGGTGGAGGTACGACCCTACTGTGGAAGCGTCATATTTCCCTGGATTTATTTTCTAAATCCTTATACCATATTGATGCTGAGTCTCGAGGAGAAGATGGGGAGGTCAAATGGGCTGTCACTAGTTTTTATGGACATCCAGAAGGAGAGAAGAGAGGACAGACATGGGATCTCTTGCGAAGCTTGAGGAGGGTGGGACTGGCTGGGTTATGTGGGGGAGATTTTAACGAAATAACTACTCACACGGAGAAAGAAGGAGGAACGCAAGCATGTGATAGGAGAATGATAGATTTTAGAGAAGCAATAGAGGATTGTGGCCTTAGGGATGGTGGGGTGGGAGATGATCTATACACATGGGGCAATTATAGGGAGGGTGAAGGGAATGTCAAGGAAAGGCTGGACCGTTTCCTAATAAATGAGGAGTAGGGAGAAATGTTTACATGGAATAAAGTGGAGCACCTTCACAAGCGTAGATCAGATCATGTCCCAATTGTGACGAATAGTACCATGCACTGCCCTTCAACATGGAGACAAGGGAGAGGCATGAGGCCTAAACGTTTTGAAAAAGTATGGATGGAAGAAGCAGATTGTAAGCAAGCAGTGAAGGAAGCATGGGCCCGATGTGGAGGAAAACCCAGAGAGGATAAACTAAAAACTACGTGTGAAGAACTGGGTAGAAAGCTAGATGGGAGAAGAAGGGCGGTGATGGATGAGACCGTAGGCTAAGGAGGGAAATTAAAGGGGCCCATCGGGCTGAGCCCAGTAAAAAAAATCTGGAGCACCTTAGCAATCTTGTGGGCCGTCTCGAGGATCTGGAAGAAAAAGAGGAAATCATTTGGGCTCAACGCAGTAGGCAAACCTGGCTAAAAGAAAGGGATAAAAATTCCAAATTTTTTCACATAAAAGCCAACCAGAGAAACAGAAGAAATCATATTCGGGGGATTGAGGATGAGTCAGGACAGTGGAGGAAGTCAAAGAAGGAGGTGGGGGAAGCTTTTATCCACTATTTTGAGAAGTTGTTTCGGACCCAAGACACACTAGATACTGAGCCGGTAACAAAACTGATCAGACCCAAAGTTACAGAAGAAATGATCGCCGCACTCCTAAGGCCCTACACAGGAGAGGAAGTCCATGAAGCCTTGTTCCAAATGCATCTTACAAAAGCTCCAGGCCCTGACGGTATACCCGCTTTATTTTTTCAATCTTTATGGCATGTTGTTGGGTCGGACGTAACCTCTTTTGTTCTAGATGTTCTAAACAATGGCTACTTTCCAAAAATTGTTAACCAAACCTTTATTGCTCTTATTCCGAAAGTGAAAACCCCTACCAAAACCACTGATTTTAGACCGATAAGCCTGTGTAATGCGGTTTATAAACTCATCTCAAAGGTAGTTGCAAATAGGTTGAAAAAATGTTTGCCGGACATTCTCCATGAATGCCAACCTGCTGTTGTCCCGGGCCGTCTTATTACTGATAATGTTCTTGTGGCCTTCGAACACTTCCACCACTTAAGGAAAAGACCAAAATCAACAAAGAAAGGGCATTTGGCTCTAAAGCTTGACATGAGTAAGGCTTACGATAGGGTCGAGTGGAAGTTTGTGCAGGATATGATGTTAGCCCTGGGTTTCTGTGATCATTTTATTGCCATTATCATGAGATGCATTACCACAGTAAAGTATAGGGTTCTGTTAAATGGTGAGCCCTCGGATGAGATAACCCCTCAAAGGGGCCTCAGACAAGGCGATCCGATATCACCCTATCTTTTTCTCTTGTGTGTAGAGGGGCTGTCAGCTCATATCAAGGACCGGGAGGAGCGACATCTAATCCATGGTATCAAAATAGCAAACAAGGCTCCTACTTTTTTGCAGATGATAGTCTCCTTTTTATAAGGGCTACTATGGAGAAAGCAAAGCAGGTTCCAGACATCCTCAAAGTCATTGAGACTGCTTCTGGGCAATTGATCAATATGGATAGGTCTGAGGTTTCCTATGGTCAAAATGTGCGTGACAACCAGAGGTACATGCTCCAAGAAAGTTTGGGTTTTAAGGCTGTGGACAACCATGATCGCTACTTGGGTCTTCCCACTTACATTGGAAGATCAAAGAAAGTGGTGTTCCGAGCAATCCAAGATCGGGTCTGGAAGAAAGTTAAAGGCTGGAAGGAGACAACTTTATCGAGGGCGGCAAAAGAATTCTTCTAAAGGAAATATTGCCGGCTATCTCAACATATTCAATGCAATGTTTCGAGATTCCGAGTCAAATATGTTGGGAGCTAGAAAAAATGTGCAGAAAATTTTGGTGGGGAAATGGGATGGACAAGAAGGGGGTAGCCTGGGTCCGATGGAACACAGTATGCAAAAGCAAAAGTATGGGAGGGCTAGGCTTCCGAAATTTCAGATTTTTCAATAAGGCATTGTTAGCAAAGCAGGCTTGGCGCCTCGTCCAATACCCAAACTCGCTGGTAGCCCGGGTCTTGGGGGCAAAATACTACAAGAAGTCGACTTTTTTGGAGGCCTTGCTTGGTAACCAACTGAGCTACTCTTGGCGAAGTATTCACGGGGCACAAGAGTTGCTTAAGGAAGGAATGATTTGGCGGGTGGGGAATATCACGAGAGTGAGCATATGGAGGGACAAATGGTTGCCAAGAACGGAGGGACACAAAGTCATGACTGAATCGTGCTTTCTAGGACCCGAAGCCATAGTGTCTAAACTCATAAATAAAGAAACAGATGAATTGAAAACGGATCTTGTGCAGCTATGCTTCAACGAGACCCAATAGAAGGAAATTCTAGCTCTACCAATCGGGCCTGCAGGGGATGAGGATATCTTGTACTGGCGCCTAACAAAAACCGGTGAATTCACGGTTCAGTCTGCCTATTACCTTGCAGTGAGACTAGAAGAAGAAAAGGGGACTGAGGCACAAGGCCAATCTTCAAATAGGGAGGGCTTCTGGAAACTAATCTGGAGCGCAAAGTCAGCACCAAAAATTAAACATTTTTCTTGGAGAATAGTCCGGGATGCCTTGCCAACAAAAGTCAATCTAGTAAAATGAAATTTGGTGGTCGACCCAATTTGCCAAATCTGTGGAGATGGTTATGAATCTCTCGACCATATCTTTGTTGATTGCCGTCAAGCGTCTATGGTGTGGAAGATTAGCCCAATGAGATTGATGACTGAGAGCCGTCAAATAAGAGATGCTGGGGGATGGATCATGGGGGTGTTAATGGAAATTGACGAGGAAGAAAGGGGAGCCGTCATGACGATGGCCTGGGGATTTGGAAGGCAAGAAACGAGCCCATTTTTGACAAAAAACAGCAGCTGCCTATGGAAATTGTCGGGAGGGCTTTGAGCTTCCATCATGCCTACATAGCAGCACAGGACCAAAATGGGAGGGTGACAGAACAATCCCAAGATAGTAGCTGGTCACCGCCGGAACCGGGTTGGTGGAAAGTGAATGTTGACGCAAGCCGAAACAGCAAGGGGGAAGGTGGTTTGGAAGTAGTGGTCCGGGATGCTAATGGACAATTAGTGGTGGCGAAAATCAAATACCTGCAACACGGTATGGAAATTGATGAATTGGAGGCGGAAGCGGTGAAGTGCGGCTTGCAAACATATCGTGACCAGGGTGTTCAGCAAGTGCTGATCGAAACTGACTGCAAAGAAGTTGCACAGGACTTAGTTCAAAGAAGGGAGGCAAGGACTTACAGGGGGACTATTGTTAAACAGTGCCTTCAGGTGGCAGCTAGCATTCCCCATATTTCCTTCAAATGGATTAGAAGACAAGGCAACCAACTGGCACATGTAGCAGCACATTTAGCTATAGATTAAAAAGCATCCTTGTGTTGGTCCTCAAATTTTCCTTCTGTCTTGCAAACTACTGCTATGGCTGATTGTATTCGGGCCTGAGATTGTTGTTTTGCTCTGGTCTTTTTCAAAAAAAAAAAAAGAATCATAGTAATTTTTATTATTTAATTTAAATAAATGCAAGCAACTATGTGATTCTCTTTAAATCTTTCTCAATAACATTCAAAAAAATATTAATTTTAAACATCAGAGTAAATGATTAAAATAATAAAAACTATTTATATACATTATAAGTATAATTTTATTGGAAACTTATTTTCATAAATAACTATAATTTTTTATATAAAAATAATTAAATTAAAAATGTTCCAGAGAAATTATAAATCATTATACCATTTAGTAGTAAAAACTAATAATTGTAAATTTTAAAGTAATGATTAATTCTAAATTTAAGCATATATCAACAATCGCAACATCAATCAAAACAAAGTTGCATTACTTTTTTTCATAACAAAGAGAGGTTAATTTACATTTTTTTAAAATAATGTTAGTATATTTTTTGCTTTTTTAAGTTATTAAAGAAAACATACAACAATAATATAGATTTTTTAATGGGAGTTTTACGCTTTAATAGCTCTTATATTTTACTTTAATCTAATTCTTATATTGGGATTGATATATTATAATTGTAATTTGATGGAAGAAAGATTGATTCATGAATACTTTTTTTTATAAAAAGCTTATGAATATTATTTTAATTGTATATTAATTATATTTTAGTTTTTTTTTTGTATTATTAGTTTTGTATAATTAAATCAGGATAATAAATCAACAATCTAAGGGTTTATTTTTTTACGAAATTACAATTTATGTATGTGATGATGATCATATTTGTAATTTATTCACCATTTTTCTAATAAGAAATAATATTTTACTTATTGTAAATGACCATAATGATCTCAAATTCTCAATCTTTTTATCTTATACATTGGGACAAATTTCGATACTTTGTAATTTGTTGTTCATTTTAATTTTATATGATGCCTAGCTATATCAATTATGTAATTAATAATTTACATTTTTATCATAATGTTTATTGCAATTTTATTTTCTTGTTACAATTATTAAAAAAATAGAACAATAATATACTTTGTAAAGGGGAGTTTTGCACTTTAATATTAATTAAAAGTTTATTATTTTTAATATATTAAGACTGATGAGTAGAATTTATTTTTAAAAAAAATATATTACCAGAATGACTAAATAAAAGATGAAATCGAGAGCTTGTGTGTAGCTCCAATTGGAAGTATTGGCTGTCAAAAGTAACATTAAAATTGGGTATGAATTAATAATTTACATTTTTATCACTATATTTATAATTTTAATATGTTTTGAGTTGTCTTTGAATTGTAACTATTAGTGGATTGTTATTTTTTTTAATTAAATGTGATTATGTGCTATTGAGTAATACTTGAGAGGGGGAAGGTGAATGGGTGATTTTATGTATTTAATAATCTTGTAAAATAAATGATTTTTTTTATAAGCATGACACATATCAATTGTATGCCACATGTCATTTGTAGATTACTTTTGTTTTGTTTTAATATATGAAATAGATGATGATAATAATAATAATAATAATAATAATAATAATAATAATAATAATAATCGATGAATTTTATAAAAAGTCAACTACATAAATAAATTGAAAATTTGGGATTGGTAGAGTTAATTTAACTACAACCCAGATAACACATAAATAAAATAATACACTGACGCGCGCGGTCATTGTATTACTCGAGTCCTGAAAAAACAATTAAATGAATTTAAATGCGCAATTCAGGTAATTAAACTCATTAGTTAGCTTAATTAAAGTGGGTTAGGACCAATGAGCTCTAGCTCAAGTGGTACCAGCTGCATTGTGGTATAGCACAGGTCCTGGGATCGATTCCTGGGAGCAGCAATAGGCGTACATGCCTGGTTTCCCTCTTCCCCCATGGGCTGGTGGACCCACTGGGCTTTCCCTGAGATAGGGGGCCTAGTGGGTGGCCCGACTTACCATTGTAACAAAAAAAAAAAATTGAAGTGGGTTAGGGTCGGTTATTACACAATGATTATGATAATTATGAATGATGATCATGAAAAGAGGTCTTTGGCTGCTTGAGCAATGAAAGCTTCGGCTGCTCATCATGATTCAACCGCTTATGGCCCCTGTTCTGCGCCAAAACAGGGCATGTATATAGCTAGTCACATTGACCAGAAACCTCCACCAGTCATCTCCATAATTGCAGTCAATGTTGTTAGAATCGGGATCTTTGGGACCCTGGAATAAATCTCATATGTGTCCCACGCGGTGTACGGCGAGTCGAAAAGGGTGTCTTAATCTTTAAATGATTTAAATGCATTTTATTATGATATTCAAATGAATCAAAATAATAAAAATAAAGAGTCGCCAATTAATTTTTAATGAGAATTAATAAACTCAAATTTAAACTCCATAAACCACGAACCATGAGATTCGGATCCAGGGGTAAGGTTATGAATTCGAAAGTAAAAAACCCTCGAATTCGCCCGTTCAAAGAACGGACTCTACTAAATCGGTTAATTTAAAGAAAAGAGTAGAAGAGGAAAATTAATTAGATTAATCAATATTATTTAACACATACAAATGAAATGATTAAATGTAAAAATAAAATGAAATGAATAAATGCAAATAATAAAATGAAATAAAAGAACATGAGCATAAATATTTACAAATTTGCATTTAATCAGATTAATTAGAGCATCGATATTATTATTTAAGTTAAATTTTACGTCATAGCAATGATGTAATTCGACCATGCCAAGCCCAATGAAGAAGGCTCAAGTCATCTACAAGGAGGTAGAACGGGCCAAAAGAGAAGAATTCAGTGTGGAGGCCCAAAGGCTAACCCATATCACCTATTGTTTGTTCTAAGAGGACGTTCAAACGTCCTATAAGGTCCAAGTTGACGTCAAGGCCTAAGGAGCAAAGTCCAATTGAATTTCACATTTTTGACACTTTCAAGATGAAGTTCACAGTTTTGGCCTTTTTAGTTTAAAGTTTACATTTTTAATGTTTTCTTTATTTTTGGCAAGTTATTAGGTCCATTTTTATTATTATTAGTTTTGTAAGATGCCAAGTAATATCTATAAACTTGGACATCAAGTTATAGGAGTCTAGAATAGTCTAGAATGATCTAGACTATCCTAGTAGACGTGTGGTAGTCGTTTGGTATGTTACTTTGGCGCCAAGATTAGATAATCCTAGACTGGGTTGGCTTATTTTGTAATTAATCCATCTTGGATTAGGAAAGCCAAGTCCTAGAAGGATTAATATTGTTGTAACTAACTCCCCTTAGGATTAGGAATCCAAATCCAAGGAGGAGAGAGTTGTTAGGTGTCTACTAGTAATAGATTGATGGTTTGCACGCCAAGTATAGAGTTCTAGGAGGTTTAGGACTTAGTCTATTATAAATAGCTTAGGCTTGTAACGTTGAAACACACTCGATTTAGAATATGAATATAAACAAGCTTTTGCTTACCCCTGAGTGTTTTCTAAACCCTCGTTTGATCTCTTCTATTGTATCTTGATTTGGCAAATCAAGTGGTGAGGAATAGCTTGTTCCTAAACCTAGAAGGTGTTTTTGTAACTAGGTGGAAGAACAAGTAGCCCTAGGGATTGTCTTGTGGTGTTTCTGTATCAAGTTCAATCCCCTTGAACTATCCTTTTATCTTTCTATCCTTTAGTTAGATATTCTACAAACCCTAAGGCTAATCTCAAATCTCTCATTGCTCCCAAACTCACGTCAACTCCCTCCCTCTCAAAGACCTCACGTGAAACCCTCTCCCCTCAAACGTCTCCCATACTCTCTCTCTCAACTCACAAAGATCCTACCTTTCTCAAACCCTAATCCATACCCTCTCACAAATCTCTCAAAACTCCCCAAAACGCCCACCTTCCACGTGATTTCTCTCCATCCCTAGCCTTTTCACATGAAGAACCCTAATCCTAGATTGGTTGCACGTCTCCCCTTTGATGTGTAATTGATCAATCCCTAGCCTTTGATCCGATTATACACCAAGCCAAGTGAGAATAAAATAAGAAAAACAATACTAACCTCAAGTTAAAGCCAAGATTATGAATGCAACATGATGATGAGAAGAAGGAGGAGGAGGGAGGAGAAGAAAGGTAAAATCACCTGGTGTCAATACCCCTAGGATGATTTTGAGGTGTAGAAAAAGAGTGGAAATGAGGGTGTATTTATAGTGGTGGAGGTAGATTTATTTATAGTGGTGAATGAAAGAATATTGGGAGGATAAAATCAAATAAAGGTTGATTTTATTTTATTTGGAAAAGGGAGGAAGAATGAAATAAGATAAAGAGGGATTTGATTGGGTTTGATTTAGGGATTTCAACATGTGGAAAATGTATGCATATCAAAAATCTTGGCATTTAATCCTAAATTAAAAATAAAGATAAAAAATGATTAAAATAAATTACATAATTACAAAGCTTAATTGAGTGCCAAAATTCAACGTCTACAGTTAGCCCCCACTTTGATCGAGTCCGAGTAGGACGCTTATCAAAGTATTCTTGATGTTTTTTGGTCTTTCCTAATGTCAATATTGATCTTCCAGTCCTTCCCAATGTCGCCCAATCTTCCCCGGTGTCGCCCAGTCTTTCCCGGTGTCTTCCAATCTTACCCGGTGTCGCCCAATCTTTCCCAGTGTTGCCCAGTCTTTATCGGCGTCGTCCAGTCTTTCCCGGTGTCGATTGACGTTGGGAAGCAAAAGTCCTATGTCTTTGTGGCGCCTTGGAAATAATATTCTCCGGCTGATAAAGAGGCTCGCCCAATCTTTCTCGGTGTCGTCCAGTCTTTTCCGATGTCACCCAGTCTTTCCTGGTGTCTTCCAGTCTTTCCCGGTGTCGTCCAGTCTTTCTCGATGTCATCCAATCTTTCCCGGTGTCTTCTAGTCTTTTCCGGTGTCGTCCAGTCTTTCCCGGTGTTGTCCAGTCTTTCCCGGTGTCATCTAGTCTTTCCCGGTGTCAATATTGACGCTTGAAAGCAAGAGTCCTACCTCTTTGTGACGCCTTGGAAATAATATCCTACGACTGATAAAGAGGCGACGCTTGGAAGCTATTGTCCAGCGCCTAATTATAATGCCTTGGAAATAATATCCTACGGCTGATAAAGAGGTGATGCTTGGAAGTTATTGTCCTGTGCCTAATTGTAACTTCAAACTTCTGTCATTATCTATAAACTCCTGACTGAAAATGATATCGTTCAACCCTTGGTGTGCAACGCAAGGTCATCTAGCCCCCGGTGGACAACACAGGGTCGTTCAGCCCCCGGTGTGCAATGTAGGGCGACGATCTCAAAATGTGTCTCCAGTCCCAGACTCTTTTCTGAGTATATGAATGTTCATATTTCTCTTGAATGAGAAGCCTGTTACGAGTTTGTCGCTTCCTCCTTTAAAATTAATACATCTCCTAAGTATATGGATATCCAATCTCCATATTTCTTTTGACGAACCGTGTTTCTCTTTAGGATTTAATTAATTTATTTCTGCGTATACAAAATTTCTTGTATTTCTCTTGAAATATTTTAATTAAAATTCTGAGTGTGCGGTCTTAATGGTCAAGATCAACCAAAAAGAGGTAGGTGAAAAGTTCGGATGAGGAGTAGAGTCAAGTTAGTCCACATGTATTTTCAGTACAAACTCCCATTTCCATTTCTCACTTTCTTTCTCAACAAAACATGCAATTTCATCTTGTTCCTAAGCTTAGGCGGACCAGCACAGTGCATCCCGACCTCGGGTCGAGTCGTTTGCATCAACCAACACTTTGAGTTGAGACGTTCAGACCTGCTTGACCGTTTCTAGCCTCGGGCCTCAGGTTTCCGCGACGTTCAGACCTGTACATGGGCATTTTAGCGGTCAGACCTGCACGTCAATTGTTGGACTCGAGTCCTTGCTCAGGTCTTCTCAGTTTAATTCAGAAATGAGTTATTTCCAAACTAATTCTCGTAAACATTTGTGAATTGAATTTTTAGAGTTTAACTTAGAAAATGAATTATTTTCCAAACTAATTCTCATAAAAATTTGTGATCCGAGTTTAGAGTTTAACTCGGAAAATGAGTTAATTCTTGTAAAACTCAAATTATTTCTTCATCGGTTGTCCTTTGAGCTTCTGGCAATACGTTCGAAGACGATCAATACTCCAAATAAGCCTGCTTGATTTCTAGCTGCCATAGATGTCTTTCTTTTGATGTTCGGGTGGGAGACAGAAGAATGCAAATGTGGTCTTATGCATGCTAAGCTACATGAATTACGTGAAAATAGATATGTACAAGACTCCATTATATACAATACAAGACTCTATTATGCATTTTATACTATGACTCTTTATGCGTGATTTTATGCAATCCAAAATCTAATGCATGATGCGGCTTATTTATTATTTATTTATGCTATGTATGCTTTTATTTTATTTTGACTCAAGAAAAAACAAGAAGAAAAATAAAATAACTAATGTGACTCAAAATAAAAAAAGAAAAATGATGAAAGTTAATGTGACTCAAAGTAAAATGCATAAGTTATATGTAGATGGAATGCATAAGCTCATGTGATGAGTTCTACAAAAAGTCAAAACCTTGAATAAATGAGGACATTATTTATGTGCATGTATGAGGTACAAACAATCCTGACTTTCCCAAAAAATAAAAAAGTAATGGGGGGGAACTCTAAGTGTCTAGGGCGATTTTGAAGTGGGTTTCAGGACAAGACAAAAATAGGGAAAATGATGAGTTCTCTTCTCGAACTGCCTCGCAAGTTGCCATGATGTGCATGTTGAGTGATGTTGAAATGGCACAAAATAGGATGCCAATGGAAAACTCGGTCTGCATAAGCTCCTTGATGGTATGGTTGGGATGTTTAACCTTGATGACACGGTTAGGAACCCTAAGCACTAAGAGGGATCGAGTGGTAAGTCATCTTGATTTCTCTTGCCTTTTCCCTATCCTTCCTGACTCTTTTGTTTAGGTAGGAACATGTAAGCACCATGCCCCATAACTAGTGAACAAATAAATATCTTCAGGCGAGTTAGAATGATTGACCTAGGTGAGTGTCGTCTTCAAGTAACTCTTATTTTGATGCAGTTGGCTTCTTGTTCTATTAAAGGAGTTATCCTTCACTCAGGTGTTCTAGAAGCGAGGATTAACTGATGAATCTCATACGTGCACTAATGACCAAATCAGAAGAGCTCACAGGGTGAGGAACAATGGAGGATGAAATATTGAAAAGGTGGTATAGAAAGCATGTGTGTGGGGAGTTAGGCCCCAATGGTGGGCGAGACGAGGCTATGGATGGTTGGACGAGTGTAGTGATCAGATGAATGGATAGGAGTTCGATGGACATAGGTTCGAACTGATGGAGGTGAATGAAATAGTCTATAGATGGAACACCATGTCTCGTGGGTTTATCTCATAAGGAAAGAGATGGTCAGATGGCTATGTTTTGATGGATTTATGTATGAAGGGTGATCCAAGTCTGTTGGGAAAGGTGGGTGTGGTTTGGTGAAAGAAATCTAACAGTTTGTGATTGTCATTAAAGACCAAGGTTCCCTCTCCTTTTGCCTAGCCCTCCTGGTGGGGTTTTTGACCTAGCCATTCTTTATTCTATCTCTCAAAGACCAAATGATTTGATGATTTATTTTCTATAAAAGTGAATTGAAGTGGTCGGGCTTCAAAGAGGTTCTCCTACGTATCTAGTGTGGAATTAGGTCATACGTAGTTCAACAAGCGCAGCTTCAAAGGGTTGATGTGTAACACCCCAGATTCATAATCACTGGATTATCACGAAACAACTCATAACCCAATGATTAGTGCAGCGGAAATAAAATCCGAAGGTATTACCGCCGTCCACAAATAAGGACAAGGCTTATCAACCACAACTAAACACCAACCATATATGTATGACTCTAAACAATGCACAATAATCCCAAAAAGGAGGTTTGAACAACATACATAACCTTAACTTTTCATACAAAATCTTAAATCACTTATAATTTACACAAGCAAATAGAGGAATCACCTCCACCTCAAACCCTCATAAATAAGTATATAAACCATATCCCCTTTGTTGCTTAACTGACTTCTTTATCGGAGCTTGCCTTATTCGCCTTACTCTTAGAGGCACCACCTAAAATAAAACATAAAACAATTCGCAAATGAGTCGAAACTCAATACGCATACCCCTATACAGTCAAATAAACTTAGGCAATTTATTTTTATTTTGCGCATTTCAATTCATTTTGCAAACAATAAAACAGTAAAACCATAAAACAATAAACAACAATAAACATGCTTGCCGTATTATTATCTTTAATGGTCCCCTGCTTTGCGATCATCGGTCTAAGCCTCTGTATGCGCATACCCGGACCGATCGGGAGATCCGGATGGGTTGACACTTGGTCAAATATTTACTCTGGAAGTGCTCTATGGCACAAATAACATGGGTCGGGGCCATAATTACGTGATACAACCAATAAACTTTATTCATTCACATTATAATCATTACACTTGCTTATTAAACTCAATTAAAAGAGTTTAAGGAGGGTACAGGCAATATGCGTACCTTAAAAGTTGAATTGTCGGTAAAGCAACTTGAACTTGGGCGGACTCGAACAGATAGCAGCAACGACCTCTTGAAGAACACTTGAAATAAGAATATTAAAGTGAAATAAGTGGGATCCTTAGTAAGGAGGAAGTCTCCTATAAATAACTTAATAAAAGTAAGCTTTCAATTAAAAGATTGGTGAATTTTTGGGACTTTGTAGTAAGTTTGTGGAATGCAGAAACTTCCTCTATAGACCTCCAAAAATTTCGTAAGAAGACTTTTCGGAAAGGTAAGAACATAATCTTTTATCCGGGAGGCAAAGCTTTTCATAAAAACACACTTAAGGTGGCGAAAAAGGCAGTTTAATATTCTGATTTTTGCCAAGAATTTGCGTCAGTGAAACTGTTTGGTGAGGCTTATTTGGTGGTCCATAGATTTTGATCCATAACTCAGATGGGCACTCATGAATAGGCGTTGGAAAGCCTGTAACAAGTACTTTAAGACCAAACAAACTCCAAGTGCATATAACTACAATAAGACTCCCGAAACAGATTAAGAATGTGGTAAGTTGGCCACGTTTTCCACTTTGGTCCTCTTCGTAAAACGACTCTAAAATGAGTTTCACTCAAAGGTATTGGACGATTCAAGTCCCGATGGTTAGCTTATAGCTAGGGATATTTTTCCCCATGATTTCCTTAGTCCTGTGCTCATCAAAACATCACTTTAAACCTCAGTTAGTCGCTTTGGCCACTAAATACATAATTTCACAAAACTAGTTGTTTTGAGTTGATTTTGCTTATTTCCATCATGAATACACATTCATAACTCTATTAAATCAGTAAGTATGGTCTCCATACCAAAAAATCCAACATGCAACCTCTCCATGACATTCAAGAACTCATTTTCAGCCTTTATACATAAGAAACGTCATTTAAACTTGATGTAACTCACCATAATCATACTTCTATCCCTTAGTGTTCAACGTGGGCTTGGATTCTCCCATCTCCAGTCTTTATACACAATGTTTAGGCACTTAAAACCATCAAGCAAAATCACATTAAGTATCCAAAACATCATCCTAGCTATTCCACATCAAGCAACCAAATAACAATCGATTCTTCTATGAGGCATTTCATCGAACATCTTATGTGCATCATAATACACCAAGCCTTTTATAACCATAATTCACCATTTCTATACCTAATTTCCATCACCTAACTTAATTAAACATCACCACAATTACATACAATAAAATCCCAACAGCGAATATTACTTTAAGAGCACATTGAATTCTCAAAAATAGCATGCATATCACAACTTATCAAAATCTAACAATTTCCAACTTCATGCACCTAAATCTCAACATTTCTATCATAAATCACTCTCAAATAATATCCAAATCATCTCAAATTGATAATTTGACACCAAATTAAACTTATAGATTGAAAATTGAGATGAAGTGCCTGTTTGGCCTAATTTCTGAAAAAGTGTTTTTGTTTCTTATAAACAGTTTTTATAAAAGCTATTTTTGGAGAGACTGTGAAGTGTTTGGCCTAGCTTATGACATAAATGATTTTACTAAATTAAAGTGTTTAGTCTAACTTATGATATAATGTTTTTACTAAATTTAATTTGTTAGCTTAACTTTTAATAATTATCATGTGTTTTTTTGGACTAAAATTATCATATGATTATTTATATTTTCTTTTTTTATTCATTTTTCAACATATTATCAAATTTTAATTTTAACAATAATTATAATCGTATAGTTATAATTATAGTTATAATTATTATTATTATTATAACTATATATGGTCTTACTTAATTATACAATTCTTTAAATTAAATATTTATATATCAAAAATTTACTAATACCATATTTGCAAAGGTTTTAGATAATAAAAAATATTCAACATAATATTAAAGGTTCTAACATAATATTAAAATATGTAAATACTATCTTTATAAAGAATCAAAATATTTATTTGAAATTATGGAAACTAATCACTATAAAATCTTGTAGATTGAGTAGTGATTAGTTTGTGAGAAGCAGAAGCAACAATTTACTACTTCTGCTTTTGGAGTTGTTTTTGGCCAAAACTGTTTTTGGAAAACAGTTATTAGCTTCTAAAAAAAAGCACTGTTTGGCCTAATTTGTGCTTTTTAGCTCTAAAAACACTCTCAAAAACTAGGCCAAACAAGCACGAAATACAACAAATTTTGGAATTGAAACATAAAAATCTGATTTAGAAAGAAAGGGGGTTTTAGGTTACCTTAGGTGGAGGAGAGATGAGAGGAAGAACAAGGGAGGATAAATAAGTCCTACAACTTTTTTTAAGAGTCTAAACTAAAACATTTACTAAAGGGAGGAATTTATTAGTGAAGCAAAGCTATTTTGTCAAATAAACATAGCCGGGAAAAATATTTCGGGACGCTATAACTCAAGCTCTAGATATCGGTTGAATGCCCATGAGTACTCTATGGAAAGCTTTCATTGCATACTACGGCCCTTATGTTGACCAAAACCTCATATAAATCCTAGAAGAGGTCCTAAAAGTGTCAAGAACTAGCCCTGAACACCACTAGTTGCTGGACAGAACAGATTTACATAGCCGTATAAAATGGGTCATAACTTCCTCTCCCGATGTCCAATGAATGCACAAGAGCCCATTTCGGAAAGCTTGCAGAATATATAACAACTTTTGTTTTAATCACCAACTGAATTGCGCATGAGAAGTGGTCAGATTTTGGTCGGGAAAACAGGGCAGTCATAAAGAGTTTCTGGGTGAATTCAGATTTCTGCCTTCTGCTTGGAGACTCACAACTCTCACTCCCGACATCGTACGGCTATGAAATTTACCTTACCGGAAATCCCAATGAATCCTCTAAATCTTTCATGTTTAACACTTCACCCAAAAAGGTCTCTAAACAAATGAAAAACATGAATTTCCAGACTGCCTCCAGAATTCGTATTAAGATATGAGACCTCACAGTTTTGGGCATAACTTTTGTTATACTTAACGAAATTCTACGATTCAAAAAACCGAGGTTTAGCTAACATCTTAGGCTACCTATTCATGTCATAAAAAAGGCTAAATTCACACTTCACACCCCCTGGAATTTTCAAAATCCAACCAGATTCGAAGAAACCATTCACAAACCCGTTTGCATGTATGGTAACCTAATAATCCACACTAATCTCCATTCAAAACATACTTCTCAAGCATAAATATCAATTTCCATAATTAAACACATTTAGAAATCCTCATTCTAGACCTTATCTTATACATGCAAGGCAAAATCTTATTATTTCTCAAGCTCCTAAAGAAACTCTTCACAATTTCAACAATTAAACCTAATTCCACAACCCTTCACTTGCTTCACAATAATTTTAATCTATTTTACTCTTCAATAATTAGACAAAACTCAAAGCTAACTAGCATGCCCATCATTCTCTTCAAACAAATAATTCCATTCAGAAATTCAATTCAATTAACAAACATGCACCCAACTTAGAAAGAGATAGGAGGGCTTTTAGGGTTACCTTCAGAGAGAAAGAAGAGGGCAGTAGAGTTGGGTGCAAAGAGGCCAACCACGGCGCCGCTAGTGTGACCGTCGCCGGCGGACGTCTAGAGAAGCAGAGAGAGAGGCAGACGGTTAGGAGCAGTCAGGCGTGAGTGAGGGAGAAAGATAGGAGACTTGAGAGGTTAGAATTATATTTGACTTTTTAAAGGAAAAAAAAGGATGGGAGATTGTAACACCCAATTCTCCTACTTAATACTAATGAGGCCTTCTCTCTCTCAAACTTAATGGGCCTCCATAAAGGAAACATTAACACAGGCCCCAAACACTCATTCATCCTTCCTTTGTAACCCGATACCATTAATTTGGAGTTCTCGAATAAAATTCTATGAGACTAAACAATGCGAGCAATTTTGTCAATAGAAATTCTATGGGTAATTCTCCAATAATATTAATGAATTTGAGACGGAAATATTTAGACAAACGATATGAATACTATGGTTTACTAGGAAGGGTCGGTGATACTACTCGAGAGTTCTCTAACAAAATTACTGTAATGGAGACTTGGTGGTCGTTGCACTGTTCAAGCCCTGCAAAAACACAGTTAGATGAATTGAAATGCGCGACTTTGGTTAATTAACCTCATTAATTAACTTAATTACATTGGGTTAGGGTCGGGTTATTACATGATGCCTCAATGAGGACTTTAAGACAAGCTAGAGGGTTAGATGGTGAGGAGAGATGCGAAGGCTAGAAATGAAGGGATGTGTACGGGTGACTTATGTAGACTAACAACTGCCTCTTATGCCGTTTCTTCTTTTTTCTTAACTTTTCTTTTTTTTTTTTTGCTTTTTTCTTCTTTTTTTCAGCTCCTTTTTTTTTAACTTGATGACCTCAATCTATATTCTCCTATCAATGATGTTTGTCACATGCACCGTATTGCTTGGCTTAAGTCAGTTTAGGGATGAGGTGGGCATAAAATGAATGACTGGGTTCATGATGTGGTTAAGAAGATGGTGTGTGAGGGTAATGATTTAGATAAAGCGACTAGGTGAGAATGAAGGTGATGATGATGTAGGTGGTAAGGGGTGGAAGCCTTCTATCATAGGCATGTCTTTTTAAGCTGTGAGATTTATTTGATAGTGAGATTCACTTTTAGAGACTATTGGTTGCTTTGAATTCTCTCCTTTTGCCTAACCTGTTGGGTGAGTGTTCAGGTAAGCTTCTCTCTTCTTAATTTTTTACTCATTCACCTCTCGTTTTGCCAAACTTGTTAGATGAATGTTCAAGTTAGCTGATAAGTGCTTCTTGTATATATGAGAACTTGGTTGTTTTGATGAGAATTTGGGGAATATTTGATTTGATTATGTATATTTTATACCCGAATTTCCCATATTACGCTTGGTTTGGAGTTTGGTGAGTTTTGTAGGGAATTTGTGAAGAATCGATGTAAACCGAGCCCAAAAAGCAAGTGTAGATCCAAGTTATGAGCTTAAAGGACCAAGAAGTGAGGTGTTGGATCGCCCAAGGCCCAAACAATGGCCCAAAGTACTCCTAGGCTCGAAAAAGCAGTGACACGGGTGCCCCCAGGAAGAGCACGGGTCGTGTCTATGGCCAGAGAGTGAGAAAATTCAAGAAGAAAGCTGACACGGTCCGTATCACAGGGGGCACGGTCCGTGTCACATAGGGCACGGTCCGTGTCTCTCCTGTCTTTTCATTTTCGGCGGTTTTGAGTTGATATTTGCCTATATTATGCTTATTTCCGGCGGAGTTTAGGGGGAATCTTCATCCACCATCATCCATTTCAAGCCCTAATCATATCATTCATCATCCATATTCCATTCCATCATTGAAGATTGAGAGAAGATTGAAGATTGAAGAGCAACTCGAACATACTTTGAAGTGGAGGAGCAAAAGTCCTCCATTGTTGATTCCTAGCAAGTTTGTTCTTCACTTAGGTTTATTTCTCAATCTCTCATAGATTTTCATATGCTTTCTAGACTAGATTTCAATTGCTTTGTAGTTTTAAACATGAATTGTGAGTAGTTCTTTTAGTTTAGGGGATGAACCTTTGAAGTTGCTTGATGCATTGACTTTGTTGGATTGAATTATTATGAATTTAGTTTGTTTCAATCTATTTGGTCTTTGAATTGAATCGTTATTGCTTTTGCTTGATCACCAATTGCAAGTTAATAGGTTGTTGAATGAAGTACCGAAAGGAGAAGTTTGATTACCCGAAAACCTAGATTGAACTAGTTAAAATTATCTAGACCTAGAAGTTTTAACTAGGGTTCTTGAGATAATTTGAACGTTAACCTTGACTAAATCGAAATAACCACGAAAGTAGGTGCTTGGTTAGTCTTGGCAATTCGCTCTAGTGACAAAATCTCATTGCGAAGTATTTTATGCGATTATCGAACCTTGATTGTGCAAATTAATGAAATGAGAGTTCAATCCACATCGTTGATTCGTTATTTGACTTAGGTTTCATCCCCTGAACGCCTTTTTACCTTGATTAAATCAGAATAGTTTAGTGAATATTCGTTTGTTTAGACCTTGATTGTGATTAGAGTTAGATTTAGTTGATTCAAAACAAAAACCGGATCGTCTTAGCGATCAACTAGGAGGCTAGTTTAGTGCGTTGAAAGGAAAAGTCTCTGTGGGAACGACCTTGATTTATGCTACAATTTCACCCGTGCACTTGCGGCCTATCAAGTTTTTGGCGCCGTTGCCAACTATATACAAATCACCACCATGACTAAACTAAGCTAAAACTAAAGCAAGAAACAAGCTAACTATACACAATGACTAAATTACTACCACCAAAGACTCAATGTATATACAATCAACCCAACAAACTCACTAAAATTTGAGACACATCACACCAAATTCACAATCAAACCCAAAGCATTCTAATTAGTCTCCAATCAATTCAACCAAAACTAAGTTGAACAATTCACACCAAAATAGCAATAGGGTTCGAATTAACCTAAGTAATTGAATTGGGCATCAACCAAATCAAATCAAACCAATTAAGCACAAGAAACCCTAAATTCAAAAACCAAAATAAAGTATCTCAAAAATCAGCAAATTAAACCAAGGAAAACTAAAGAGGAACAAGAATCATACCTTTTTACAAGAGAAATTAAGAATAAAGATGAGAGTGTGGAGTGTTTAGGGTTTGGGCAAGTGAAAGGGTCAGGTGGCGGGCGTGGAGTGCGGTGTTTGGCGCCGCGCTGGCGCGGCGCGACGAGTGCTGGTGTGTGGCGTGCGTTGGTGTGGCGTACGAGTGATGGGCGGCTGGTGATGGGCGGCTGGGGTTGGTGGGTTGGCGAGTGACGAGCGAGGGGAGAGGAAGGGGTGAGCGAATGGGACGAGCAGAATAGAAGGGGCACGGACCGAATCAGTTAAAGCAAGCATCAATTTTTTTTAAGGAAATTCGAGGGAGGCACGGATCGTGCTACCCTAGGCACGGACCGTGCCCCTTTACTTGAAAAAATTACGAATCTCTGGAGGGGCGCACGGACCGTGCCAGCCGAGGCACTACCCGTGCCTCCTCCCCTTCACCTTGTAGGTTTTGAGATCGAACCCCACAACTCTCCCAACTCTCAATTATGCATTTTTTTCTTGAATTCTCTCTTTTTTTTTTTTACAATCCATCCTTCTCCACACAAATTCTTTTCACTCATTTATTTTTCAACTCTCTCACTTTTATTTTTCCACTCACTCTCAATCTCTTTTTATTATGTTTTTTTTTCACACTTTTCTCTTTTCTTTCTTTTCTTTCTTTTTTTGTCTTTCAATTCCCTAAAACTAATACCTCAAAAAGGCAAAAATAAAATAGAAACCCTAGAAAAATCCTAGAAAAAACAAAATTAAAAAGAGAGAAATGTCTAATAACCCTAGAAAAATCAAAATAATATTAAAGAAAAATCCTAAAAATTCTAGAAAAATAGGGAAAAATCTAGTAAAATAAAAAAAAAGAAAAATGAGGAAAAATTTTAAGAAAATCCTAAAAAAGTGAAAATAAAATCTAAAAAGCTTGGGTTGCCTCCCAAGAAGCGCTTATTTAACGTCCTAAGCTTGACCAAGTACCTCTCAAACCGCACCGGGAGCGGTGAGGTTGAAGTGTTGGCGATCTTCAAGAGGTTGACCAACCAAGTAGGGCTCAAGTCTATGCCATTGACCGTGAATGGCTCGGAATTGTCCCCACAAATCTCAATCGCACCATGGGGGAAAACCTTCAAAACCCTGAAAGGACCCGACCATCGGGACTTAAGCTTGCCCGGAAAGAATTTCAACCTTGAGTTGAACAACAACACTTGGTCTCCTTCTTCAAATCTCTTCTTGAAAATATGCTTGTCATGCTTAGTCCTTTCCTTGTACAACTTGGCACTATCATAAGCCTCCAACCTCAATTCATCAAGTTCTTGAAGTTGCAACATCCTCTTTTCTCCAACCTTTGCAAGATCGAAGTTAAGAGTTTGAACAGCCCAAAAAGCTTTGTGCTCCAACTCAACCGGCAAATGACATGCTTTTCCATAAACTAACCGGTACGGAGTGGTTCCCAACGGAGTCTTGTATGCGGTCCGGTAGGCCCACATGCATCATCTAGCTTAAGAGACCAATCCTTCCGTGAACGGTTGACCGTCTTCTCCAAAATGCTCTCGATTTCCCGATTAGAAAGCTCCACTTGGCCACTAGTTTGGGGATGATATGGTGTAGCAACTCGATGTGTCACCCCATACTTGGCTAGAAGAGCATCAAGAGGCCGATTGCAAAAATGAGTGCCATTATCACTCAATAAGGCCCTAGGAGTTCCAAATCTTGCAAAGATCTTCTTGAGGAACTTAATCACCACCTTGGAATCATTGGTGGATGTTGCAATTGCCTCAACCCACTTCGAAACATAATCGACCGCCACCAAGATGTAGAGGTTGTTGTAAGAAGGAGGGAAGGGACCCATGAAGTCTATCCCCCACACATCAAAGAGTTCCACCTCTAAAATGTAATGTTGGGGCATCTCATTCCTCTTGGAAATACTCCCGGTTCTTTGGCACTTGTCACATGAGAGCACAAAACTTCTCACATCCTTGGAGAGTGTAGGCCAATAGAACCCGGCTTGGAGCACCTTCGCAACGGTCTTGTCGGTGCTAAAATGACCACCACAAGTAGTGGCATGACAATGGTTGAGCACACTTTGAATTTCATCTTCCGGCAAGCATCTTCTATACACTCCATCCCCACAAAGCTTATAAAGTAGAGGCTCCTCCCAAACATATCTCCTCAACTCGGAAAGAAACCTCTTCTTTTGTTGCCATGACATCTCCGGGGGAAGTACACCACTAACAATGAAGTTCACTATATCCGCATACCAAGGGGTGACTTGATGAGCAAGAACAAAGAGTTGTTCATGTGGGAAGGAATCATCAATGGGAATATCGTCATCACTTTGAGCCTCAAGTTGCAATCTCGAAAGATGATCGGCCACCACATTTTGCAATCCCGGTTTGTCTCGGATTTCGAGGTCAAACTCTTGGAGTAAGAGGACCCATCGAATGAGGCGAGGCTTAGAATCCGCCTTAGTTAAGAGGTGCCGTAGAGCAGCATGATCCGTGAAGACAATCACCTTGGAATTGATCAAATAGGAGCGGAATTTGTCCAAAGCGAAGACAACCGCTAAGAACTCTTTTTCGGTGGTGGCATAATTAACTTGAGCTCCATCCAATGTCTTGCTTGCATAGTAAATCACATAGGGCTTGTTGTCCTTCCTTTGCCCCAAAACAGCCCCCACCGCATGATCGCTTGCGTCGCACATCACTTCAAAGGGCAAATCCCAATCCTGCTTAGACGATGGGAGCGGTGACCAAAGCTTCCTTCAACCTGAGAAAAGCACTCAAACACTCTTCATTAAAGTCAAAGGGCACATCCTTGATGAGCAATTGGGTGAGAGGTTTTGCAATCTTTGAAAAATCTTTTATGAACCGCCGGTAAAAACCAACATGTCCAAGAAAACTCCTCACACCCTTTACAGAATTTGGTGACGGTAATTTTTCAATCACCTCCACCTTTTCTCTATCAACTTCAATGCCCTTAGATGAAACAACATGCCCAAGAACTACCCCCTCTTGCACCATAAAATGGCACTTTTCCCAATTCAAGACCAAGTTAACTTCTTCACATCGATTTAGCACCTTTTTCAAATTATTTAAACAATGTTCAAATGAGGTGCCATAAATTGAAAAATCATCCATAAAAACCTCCAATATGTCCTCAATAAATTGGGAGAATATAGCCATCATGCATCGTTGAAATGTAGCGGGTGCATTACACAACCCGAATGGCATTCTCCGATATGCAAAAGTTCCATAAGGACAAGTAAAAGTGGTTTTCTCTTGGTCTTTTGGGTGAATCGGGATTTGGAAAAACCCGGAATAGCCATCTAGATAGCAAAAATGGGAATTCTTAGCAAGTCTCTCTAGCATTTGGTCTACAAAAGGAAGAGGAAAGTGGTCTTTCCGGGTGGCTTTGTTCAATTTCCTATAGTCAATGCACATTCGCCAACCCGTGACCGTTCTAGTGGGGATCAATTCATTTTTATCATTTTTCACAACAGTCATCCCCCCCTTTTTAGGCACAACATGGACCGGGCTTACCCACTCACTATCGGAGATAGGGTAGATAATACCGGCCTTCAACAGTTTCAAAACCTCTTTTTTCACGACTTCTTTCATGGTGGGGTTAAGCCTCCTTTGATGCTCAATGGATGGCTTATGATTTTCCACCATGAGGATGCGATGCATGCAAAACGAAGGGTGAATTCCCTATATGTCATCAAAAGTGTATCCTATAGCATTGCGATGCAATCTTAAAACTTCCAACAAAGCAGAATTTTCAGATTTGTTTAAGTTTGCATTCACAATGACAAGATATGTAGAATTAGGACCTAGAAACTCATACCTCAAGGAAGATGGAAGAGGCTTCAATTCCACTTCCGGAGCCTTTTTCACAGCATGTGTAGGCTCTTCTTCCTCCTCCAGCTTCTCAATCTTGGCAAACCCCGGTGGAAATGGTGGGGATGCTTCCATCAACTCAGCACAAATTGCTACCTCGGGGTTGTCATCCTGCAAATAGTCACAAAACAGCAAACATAGCTCAAGTGGATCATCACTTGGCCAATGGTTAGTCTCATGTTCCCTAACTATTCCCTCAATCGAATCAATGAAGTTACAATCATCGGAAATAGACGGGAATTTGGAAGCTTTATTCACATTAAACTCAATCTTATCACTTCCCACATCAAAAGTCATCTTGCCATTTTTCACATCAACACGACACCAAGAAAGGCCTTCCAAGAATGATTGGGGTGCGCAAATCCTCATGCATATCAAGTATCACAAAGTCAACAGGCACAAAGATGTCACCCACCTTGATAGGGACATCCTCAAGTATACCCAAGGGGTATTTCACAGAACAGTCAGCAAGTTGTAAGGACATGGTAGTGGGTTTCAGCTCACCCATACCAAGTTTTTGAGACAAAGAAAGGGGCATCAAGTTCACACTTGACCCCAAATCACACAAAGCACGATCAATGAAAATGTTCCCTACAACACATGGAATGGTGAAGCTACCGGGATCCTTAAGCTTAGGAGGAAGCTTGTTTTGGATCGCAGCGCTACAATGGTCAGTCAAAGCCATGGTCTCATGCTCTTCTAGCTTTCGCTTGTTGCTTAAAATTTCCTTCAAAAATTTAGCATAGGCGGGCATTTGAGACAAGGCCTCGGTGAATGGAATGCTAATTTCGAGCTTCTTGATGACCTCCAAGAACTTCCCAAATTGTTTGTCAAGCTTAGCCCTAGCCAATCTTTGAGGGAAAGGCACGGGCGGAGTAAAAATCCTTTGGGGAGTTTTCGGGTCATTAAGAGGCTCTCTCTTTTGCACATCAACATCAATCAGAATCTTTGGAGGCGAGATACCTCCTCATCAACCACAACATTCTCAAGATCAATCACATCATTTTCAACATCTTTAGGCACATCAATCACCACATGCTCAATCCTAGGATCTTTAGGTCCTCCAATTGTGTCCCACTCCTTAAGGTTATGGCTTGGCGGTGATCCTTGGTTAGGTTCGGGCTTTCCGAAGCATTCCCGGAGGGGTAGTGGAGGTACTAGCTTGAATGGAAATTTGATTCTCAAGCATTTGAGTGTGGGTGCTCATAAGGTCAACTTTAGTAGCTAAGGCCTTAATCACCTCATCTTGTCTTTGTTGATGCTCAAGTTGCCGTTGTTGGTGTTGTTGTTGAGACAACATCAAAGCTTGTATCATGGACTCTAGGTTAGGCTTTTGGGGAGCTTGTGGTGGAGGTGGTTGGGGTTGTCTTTGTCCTGGGATTGACGTTTGGTTATTATTCCTAAGAAAAGTTAGGTGGAACCTAAAACCAGGATTGTAAGTATTGGAAAAAGGGTCAAAGTTTTGCCTATGAGAAGGGTTACCAACATAGTTAACCACTTCGGTCGATTCATTGCTAACCAAC
The DNA here is from genome assembly GCA_029582165.1 of Portulaca oleracea. NCBI lineage: Eukaryota > Viridiplantae > Streptophyta > Magnoliopsida > Caryophyllales > Portulacaceae > Portulaca > Portulaca oleracea. The sequence continues at coordinate 23,175,082 of CM055874.1, forward strand.
CTACTAGGACAATTCAAGGTCTCATGCTCATATGATTGACACGACGCACATGGTTGGGGAGGGGGAGCATTCACATTCAACAAATCCATCTTCTTAGTCATGGCATCCAACTTAGCATTCAACATAGAAATAGCATCAACTTCATACTTACCTCCGTCCTCTTGGAACGGGGCTTTGACCACTGGTAGCTATTGATCGCCATCTCCTCAATCAAAGTTTGGAGTTCCGCCACTGTCTTGGACATGATGTTGCCTCCTGCCGCCGCCAAGATGTTGGCCCTCAAGTTGTCATCCACCCCGTTGTAGAAGGCTTGTATCGGGACCCATGGTTCTAAACCATGGTGGGGGAATTGACGTAAGAGGTCCTTGAACCTCTCCCACGCTTCATAGAGGGACTCATCCAGCTCTTGGACAAATGTTGAGATTTGATTCCGGAGGCTCGTCAACTTGCTAGGAGGAAAGTACTTCGCCAAGAATAGGCTAGCAAGTTGGTCAAAAGTGGTGATGGCAGAGCTTGATGGAAGAGCGTCCAACCACTCCCAAGCCTTCCCTTCTAGTGAGAAGGGAAACAATCGCAGCTTGATTGCATCGGGCGTTGCACCATTTGCCTTAAAGGTCTCACATGCTTGGTTGAATAGGCGAAGGTGCCAGTTGGGATCTTCATTGGGGAGGCCATGGAATGGGTTGGCCTTCACCAAATTGATGAGTAAACTCCTCAGCTCGAAATCGTCAGAGGCCACTCTTGGAGGTTTAATGGCGGAGGGTTGATTTGTGACATTTGGCATCACATAGGAGCCAAGCGTGATTCTAGGCCCTCCACCGCCGCCTCCACCGGACATGGTGTCCTTTCGCTTGGAGTTCTCTTCTTGTCTTCTCCGGGCGTGCTCTAACTTTTGCTTCTTTCGCCAAGAGCGAAAGGTTCTTTCGATTTCAGGATCAAGCTCAAAGAGTGGAGCCTTTTGCATGCACGTAGAGTAAACCTGGCAAGACAAAAATCAAAACACCAAGGAAAATCAAAACAGAAAATAAATGACTTAGGCAACCTTAGGGTATTCGTTCAAGGTGGCTAGGACAAAGTCCCCGGCAACGGCGCCAAAAACTTGATAGGCCGCAAGTGCACGGGTGAAATTGTAGCATAAATCAAGGTCGTTCCCACAGGGACTTTTCCTTTCAACGCACTGAACTAGCCTCCTAGTTGATCGCTAAGTCGATCCGGTTTTTGTTTTGAATCAACTAAATCTAACTCTAATCACAATCAAGGTCTAAACAAATGAACATTCACTAAACTATTCTGATTTAATCAAGGTAAAAAGGCGTTCAGGGGATGAAACCTAAGTCAAATAATGAATCAACGATGTGGATTGAACTCTCATTTCATTAATTTGCACAATCAAGGTTTGATAATCGCATAGAATACTTCGCAATGAGATTTTGTCACTAGAGCGAATTGCCAAGACTAACCAAGCACCTACTTTCGTGGTTATTTCGATTTAGTCAAGGTTAAAGATCAAATTATCTCAAGAACCCTAGTTAAAACTTCTATGTCTAGATAATTTTAACTAGTTCAATCTAGGTTTTCGGGTAATCAAACTTCTCCTTTCGGTACTTCATTCAACAACCTATTAACTTGCAATTGGTGATCAAGCAAAAGCAATAACGATTCAATTCAAAGACCAAATAGATTGAAACAAACTAAATTCATAATAATTCAATCCAACAAAGTCAATTCATCAAGCAACTTCAAATGTTCATCCCCTAAACTAAACGAACTACTCACAATTCATGTTTAAAACTACAAAGCAATTGAAATCTAGTCTAGAAAGCATATGAAAATCTATGAGAGATTGAGAAATAAAACCAAGTGAAGAACAAACTTGCTAGGAATCAACAATGGAGGACTTTTGCTCCTCCACTTCAAAGTATGTTCGAGTTGCTCTTCAATCTTTAATCTTCTCTCAATCTTCAGTGATGGAATGGAATATGGATGATGAATGATATGATTAGGGCTTGAAATGGATGATGGTGGATGAAGATTCCCCCTAAACTCCGCCGGAAATAAGCATAATATAGGCAAATATCAACTCAAAACCGCCGAAAATGAAAAGACAGGAGAGACACGGACCGTGCCAGGGTAGGCACGGACCGTGTCAGCTTTCTTCTTGAATTTTCTCACTCTCTGGCCATAGACACGACCCGTGCTCTTCCTGGGGGCACCCGTGTCACTGCTTTTTCGAGCCTAGGAGTACTTTGGGCCATTGTTTGGGCCTTGGGCGATCCAACACCTCACTTCTTGGTCCTTTAAGCTCATAACTTGGATCTACACTTGCTTTTTGGGCTCGGTTTACATCGATTCTTCACAAATTCCCTACAAAACTCACCAAACTCCAAACCAAGCGTAATATGGGAAATTCGGGTATAAAATATACATAATCAAATCAAATATTCCCCAAATTCTCATCAAAACAACCAAGTTCTCATATATACAAGAAGCACTTATTGGAGGTGGAGGAGGGGGTGGGTTGCATGTATCGTTTTTGTTTTCTTATTTTCATTTTGAGGCTTGTAAAAAGTTTTTAAAAAAAAATTGAAAAAACTCAGAAAATTAAAAAAAACTGTTTGATATAAGATTTGGCGAGATAGTTTTCTTTTGACTTGATTTGATCTTGTATAGCCCGTTTGTGAAAGACTGTGAATTGACATGAGTTGTGAAGCTAATTGTTGTGAGAATTGTGCTAGGATAGTAAGACCGATTGCCTTTGTTTCTATTGTAAGAGTGAGTTGTGCATATGCATATCTTTTTAAACTAGGTATTGATTGTTGAGCGCTACCCGTGAGTCCACATAAGCCTTAAAGAAAAGACTAATCATTTTTATTAGTCTAATTTCCATGAGTGATTCACCATTGTGGCATCCTCCTTCATTTGCTTTGCATCTCCTTGAAATTGCTATGCGTTGTACATTGACAAGATGATAGAGGCATTAGGATTTGAACCCGCAAGCCTTGACCACCCGTTTACATCAGAATATCCTTAGTTAGCCCTTTCTTGCCTTGACATTTTCTTTTCTTGAACCCATATTATGAGCCTTGGCCGATTATATATTTCCTACCCTTAAGCCATTGCTTGAAATGAGTTGAGTATGAAGTTGGGTTGATTAAGGTTAATTTGGTGGTTTGGTTTGTGATGGGGAATTGGTTTGAGTTGTAAATATTGATTTGATTCCCCAAATCATGTACATTGAAGTTGTTGGGTAGAGTTGGAACTTGCCTAGTGAGTTGTATATAAGTGTGAGTTTGTTTGTTTCTGTGTGTGTTTTATTCAAAAAAAGAGAAGAAAAAAACAGAAGTATAGAAAAGTGTGAAAAGAAAAAGAAAAAAAAGAAAAAATCGGAGAATTTCGGAAAAAAAGAATAAAGTGTTTGACATTGTGTTTCTTTTGTTTTGAGGCAAGTTTCCAATTGTTTGTGGGGTTGATTTGGATTGATTTTAAGTGGTGAGAGTGTATATATGTTGAATTGGTGTGACATAATTTCAAGCTTTGGCTTTTAGCTCCACAATTCCCAAATATTATCCACTCCTTACCCTTAACCCTAGCCCCGTTACAACCCTTGAAAGTCCTCTTGATTGTCTTTGTTGCTTTGCAAATTGCGGTGGAGAGTTGAGATTCTTAGCAAGTACGTGGTTAGTTGTGACTTTGGTTTGAGTATTTGAGCGAACTTTCAATGATTTTTCATATTTAAACACATGAGAGGAGTGTTTCCACATTCCCAAGAAAGTGAGTTTGCTCTTCATTCATACCTAGTTTCATGCTTAACATGTGCCTTCTCATCTCATTCAGTGATTAAGGGTGATTGGTTGAACTTGATGAGTACCATTCTTGAATAATTTGTCTTCATTTACTTGTGTAAAATGGCTTCTTTTTCACTCTCGGGCTGTACTTTAGATTAGATTGGGTTGATTGAATGTTCTCTCTTTGCCATCCTTAAGAGTTGTAATTATATAAGAAAAAAAAAGTTTCGTTTTCGTTAATTTTTACTTTTGAGTCTTTTTACTTTTGCTTTGAGTTCTTTGAGTCCCTTTGTCCCGTTTTCTTTTATTTTCTTTCTTTGCCTTTTCCTTTGGGTTTAGACTTGCTTAGGGACAAGCAAGGACTAAGCATGGGGGATTTTGATAAGTGCTTCTTGTATATATGAGAACTTGGTTGTTTTGATGAGAATTTGGGGAATATTTGAATTGATTATGTATATTTTATACCCGAATTTCCCATATTACACTTGGTTTGGAGTTTGGTGAGTTTTATAGGGAATTTGTGAAGAATCAATGTAAACCGAGCCCAAAAAGCTAGTGTAGATCCAAGTTATGAGCTTAAAGGACCAAGAAGTGAGGTGTTGGATCGCCCAAGGCCCAAACAATGGCCCAAAGTACTCCTAGGCTCGAAAAAGCAGTGACACGGGTGCCCCCAGGAAGAGCACGGGTCGTGTCTATGGCCAGAGAGTGAGAAAATTCATGAAGAAAGCTGACACGGTCCGTGCCTACCCTGGCACGGTCCGCGTCTCTCCTGTCTTTTCATTTTCGGCAGTTTTGAATTGATATTTGCCTATATTATGCTTATTTCCGGCGGAGTTTAGGGGGAATCTTCATCCACCATCATCCATTTCAAGCCCTAATCATATCATTCATCATCCATATTCCATTCCATCATTGAAGATTGAGAGAAGATTGAAGATTGAAGAGCAACTCGAACATACTTTGAAGTGGAGGAGCAAAAGTCCTCCATTGTTGATTCCTAGCAAGTTTGTTCTTCACTTGGGTTTATTTCTCAATCTCTCATAGATTTTCATATGCTTTCTAGACTAGATTTCAATTGCTTTGTAGTTTTAAACATGAATTGTGAGTAGTTCTTTTAGTTTAGGGGATGAACCTTTGAAGTTGCTTGATGAATTGACTTTGTTGGATTGAATTATTATGAATTTAGTTTGTTTCAATCTATTTGGTCTTTGAATTGAATCGTTATTGCTTTTGCTTGATCACCAATTGCAAGTTAATAGGTTGTTGAATGAAGTAATAAAGGAGAAGTTTGATTACCCGAAAACCTAGATTGAACTAGTTAAAATTATCTAGACCTAGAAGTTTTAACTAGGGTTCTTGAGATAATTTGATCTTTAACCTTGACTAAATCGAAATAACCACGAAAGTAGGTGCTTGGTTAGTCTTGGCAGTTCGCTCTAGTGACAAAATCTCATTGCGAAGTATTCTATGCGATTATCGAACCTTGATTGTGCAAATTAATGAAATGAGAGTTCAATCCACATCGTTGATTCGTTATTTGACTTAGGTTTCATCCCCTGAACGCCTTTTTACCTTGATTAAATCAGAATAGTTTAGTGAATATTCGTTTGTTTAGACCTTGATTGTGATTAGAGTTAGATTTAGTTGATTCAAAACAAAAACCGGATCGACTTAGCGATCAACTAGGAGGCTAGTTCAGTGCGTTGAAAGGAAAAGTCCCTGTGGGAACGACGTTGATTTATGCTACAATTTCACCCGTGCACTTGCGCCTATCATTAGCCTCTCTTTTTTATTTTTCTCTCCTTTTGCCTAACTTCGCTTTGGCGGTGAAGTTAGCCTCTCTTCTCTCCATTAACCTTGGACTCAAGGTAGGACCAAAAAAAACACTGAGAAAATGTGATAGGGATGTAAGATAGACGGTGCAAGCAGATGGATGTGTCAGACTTGGATGGTCATGTAGGTGAGTGAGCTCTTCAATTCAAATCAGGAATGCAAGCACAAGATACTTTTCTTAGCAGTTTAGAAGTAAATGAAGGGTCGGGGAAGATAAGAGTCATAATCATGAAAGGTTTCATCTTTATTGATTGCAGCTAAGATGAATACATTAAAATCTAATTGGGATATATCCAAACTGGCTTTGAAAATGAAGATGATTGCCATGAAAAGAAAGGAAGCAACATGAGGGGACCTCCCAATTGATCTTTGCAGCTTAGGGTTTTGGAAAGACCCTGTTTGACTTTGTAGTAGGCCACGTTCTAATTGGGTTTCTATGATGGGATTGGTAGTGACAGCTTCCCAGATTGGAGCATTTCTTCTATCTTGTTCTTGAGAATGTTGCACTTCTCGGTGTCATGACCTCGCATTCTATGATATTTGCAGAACTTGTTAGCATCCTAAGTTCTACTTTTGACTTCAGGTTCAGCTCGAATAGGGGGCAACTCGATCTTCCCATTTTTAAGTAGTCGATCCAAAGCTTCAGTATAAGTAATGTCGATGGGAGTATAGGTGGTGAACTTTTGAACTGCATGAGCCTCAATGGCTTTTGGTGGGTTACTTGGTGCCCCACCGACCCTCTTGGTAGGAGTGGGGTTCCAGACGAGACCGAGGTCTTCTCTATCTTGGCCTCCACCATTAACCCCAGCTTCTATAGAGCTGAAAAGTCTGGGATTAATTGGCATTCCATCAAGCTAGCATATCTGGGCCTAAGCTCTTGTATAAATACCTGGATTTAATAGTCCATGGTTACCTTGTCAATCATCAAGGCCTTTTGAATGTTCCAACGATTAAACTCACTCATGAATGACTCTCCTTCACTTTGTTTGATTGCCGTCATGTCACTCATGGTTACATCAACATCTTGACTAGCTGCATATTGTTGAACGAAGGCTTTGTAAGTGCCCTCCCAATTCTCCTGGGTATCTACTGGAAGGGTGTAGTACCACTTCAAGACCTCGTCGCTCAAAGTCCAAGGGAAGACATGAGCATACAGGTTGGGGTCTACTTCTTTTAAGGCCATCATTCGCGTGAAGCTACGCACATGATGAATGGGGTTCTCCATGGCCTTAAATTTCTTCTCGGGCAAGGAGAATTTGTCAGGAAGCTTGGCCTGAGGAGCAGTTGGTAAGCCAATATCCAAGAAATGTTCCCTGAATTGAGGGATTTGCAGGTTATCGACCCTATTATCCCGAAATGGTGCAAGTTGATCATCCTGAGGTACAGTCTTTCCAGTGTGTACACTTCTATCATCATCCTCGGGGTCATGCCATATGCCCAATCTGTCATTGATTGTTTGAATAGCTTGGACAACCCCCTCTATCCTACGATCATGTTGGTTGGATCACGTTTCTATTAAAGTACGGATGTCCCGCACCACATCAGAAAAGTCCGCAATAGTGATGGGTTGGCCCCTAGCTTCTTCTTCGGCCATGAAGTTGGAAGGAATGGACACAGTATCGCTTGTTGTCAAGAAAGTTTGAGAAGGAGTGTCGGAATCAGTATCAAGGACAATTGGCAAGCTTGCGCTTGGTGGTGTGAATGGGATTGGTGAGAACCTTGATAACCTTTGAGATCCAACTCTAGCCCAGGGATTGACTCTTTGTTGTTTGGGTCCTATTTTGTCTATATGGAAACCATAAACCTCAAAATTAACTCTGACATTGACCTACCCAAAGACCTATAGTAACTTATATGGGACAACCTAATTAATGCAAACAATGCCTACATGATGAAGGCCCTTTTTTTTTTTAATTAGACTCGCCCACTGTTAGGCTTGCATGAGGACTCTTAACCTAGAATGATGTTATGTACACGAAGAGGGGAAGTATCCATCAAGTCATCATAAAATCGAATCAACATTAAAATTCTGATGGACTCAGATTTAGTCAACAACCGGAGGGATGCCTTAGCGGTCAAACATTACTTAAGGTTGAGTAAAGTCAAACTTGAATCTCAATATTAGTCAAACCTCTCTGACTAGGGCCTAAGAGAGACCTTTGATGCCTACTTTAATTTCGTTTGAGTATTACCCAAACTAAAGTACTATTTGAGGGAGATGCAAATGTGGACTGATTCATTCTACAATGAAATGCACAATTAGCACATAATTAGCACATTATTCTTTTTTCGGATAAGAGAAAAAAGAAAAAGAAAAAGAAAATGCACATAGCATGCAAATGAGGGATGCACTTAATCCATAGGTCTACATTCAAGGTTTAAGGTTGGTTCCTTGAAACTAGCATACTCATGTCTCTCACGCGCCACAAATTATATGGAGTTCATAGTAATGTGATCCGTGTGTTTCTCGCAAAACTAAAGGGAAAATGTAAATTCATAATCTCGAGAATTTTGGAGTGCTTCATGAGTGGGAAAGTAACTTGCGATCTTCTTGAAATGTGGAGTTCATTCCTTTATGAAGTCGGAAGTATACTTTGTCCGAAAGAGAAATTTGGGTTAAATCCTAGACGGTACCTTTGGGTTCATCCCGATTTATAAAAATCAAGATGGAGGTTTGTATGCTTGATGCCTAACTAAATAATAAAAATTACAAGAATTAATTTCTCATTTCTACTCAAAATTTTAAAAAACCGAATTTTCAAGTTTTACCCTCTTAAAGTAAGTTCCCAATGGAGTCGCCATTTGTGGGACCCGAGAATAATCCCATAGGTGTCCCATACGGTGTACGGCGAGTCGAAAGGGGTGTCTTAATCTTTAAAGAATTTAAATGTATTTATTATGATGTTCAAATGAATCAAAATAATAAAAATAAAGAGTCGCCAATTAATTTTTAATGAGAACTAAAAAACTCAAATTTAAACTTCATAAACCACGAACCATAATATTCGGATCCGGGGGTAAGGTTACGAATTCGAAAGTAAAAACCCTCGAATTCGCCCGTTCAAATAATGGACTCTACTAAATCGGTTAATTTAAAGAAAAGAGTAGAAGAGGAAAATTAATTAGATTAATCAAATATTATTTAGCGCATACAAATGAAATGATTAAATGTAAAAATAAAATGAAATGAATAAATTCAAATAATAAAATGAAATAAACGAACATAAGCCTAAATATTTACAAGTTTGCATTTAATCAGATTTATTAGAGCATCGATATTATTATTTAAGTAAAATTTTACGTCATAGCAAAGTGAGAATAAAATAAGAAAAATAATACTAACCTCAAGTTAATCCCAAAATTATGAATGCAAGATGATGATGAGAAGAAGAAGGAGGAGGGAGGAAGGAGGAGAAGAAAGGTAAAATCACCTAGTGTCAGTTAGGGTGAGCAAAAATTTCGGGAATCCCGGTCAAATCGCGTTCCCGGTGGGAGCGGGACCGGGAGTGGGACTAAAAATGAAGTCCCGGTCAACAACGGGACCGGGAGTGGGACTTAACCTCATTTCCTATTCCCAATCCCGATTCCTGGTTCATATATATATATATATATATATATATATATATATATATATATATATATATATATATATATGTATATGTATGTATATATATATGTATATGTATATGTATATGTATATGTATATGTATATGTATATGTATATGTATATGTATATGTATATGTATATGTATATGTATATGTATATGGATCTGGTAGGAAGAGACGTTAGGTAGGAAGGTAGAAAGAAATGATCTCGTGCGTTAGATCTTGATCTGACGGATGATATTAATTTGTTGGCACATGTGAGATTTTGAGTGGAAAACCACTATATATCAGTCAAACCAGCTAGTGGTTTTCAATTAATGAATAAAAAAATCATGTTAGTTATGGTAATTAACGAGATTCTGGCACAATAAATCAATTTGATCATTCACTTCCAAAAAAACAACCGCTGGATTTGCACAGTCTGTGAGGAGTAATTGACTGACTTTTATCAAATCAAACTTATCATATTCAACCGGAAGTCTCACGATATAGGGAGTTTGAGATCGAAGCATTAAAAAAATAGAGATTCGGCAGCAAAATCGTTTGTACATGTGCGTAACAATGGAGGCAAACATATTCATTAATAGTTTTTTTACTTTCCCAGCCGACTGAATTGAGATTTTGGACATGTTCAGGTTGTATTTGCATTCACTTAATTAGGGTTTTATGAGATAGGTGAGTTTTGCGAATGGGTGTTATCCACATGAATACTCGTGACCAAGCTCACACACCGTGCGACTACAGGAATTCTGTGCAGTAGGTTTGGGGCAGACAATCAATGGGAAGAGGGATAGATATGGATGCAGGGGTTTCTTGGTCGTCATATAAGTAAAACGTAAACACGGTGGTCCGACAGTTGTCATTAAAATGACAACAATTGTAGATGACCAAGGAGTTAGGTATGCAATGGGTCAAAAGGGGTTATGTATAAATTGGTGAATGAAGGGGGCTGTTGTTCGTCATTTAATCATAATAGAACGCGACACTAATATGACCACACTGTGTCCCAATAGTGGTCAAAAAGTGAATGCACTTATAATTGGCACATGAGCTAGGTATGCAACGCACCACATTACATATATAAGAAAGTATGGACGCAAATTGAAATATGAGTGGCCACGCAGTGTAAAATGTGTTGTCAGTAAAATGAATGAACCCAACACTATGACCACAATACATGTACAGTGTGGTCAGTGTCAACACTTTGAAATATATCAGGTACATGGTTGTGTAGTTGAATGTATGCAAATATGGATTCAAATAGCCAACATGCATATGTGGTGCCACCACCTATCACAGTGCTGATGATTCTCGTATCACGAGATATTGGCCAAAGTGTGATAATGACTAGTACAAGATGGGGCTTAGTACGTTAGCCGAAGGAAAGTCCTTTCAGGAAAGGTACGCAATTGTGGTCGAGTTTAGTGTGTGTAGTGGCACCCACACCATGGAGAAGAATGAAAGGGGGAGGTATCGAAAATACTTCTATTGCACACGTGAGGGCCATCGACGCAAGAAGCCTGACTAGTATAAAGCAGGTGGCATGGAAGGCGGCAATGGTGTCAGGGGTAAAGGAAAGGTGTCCGCCGAAAATAGTGATGACAATGTATATACGCCGCCCCCTTGCAGGTGCAAAGTTGCTGAAACCAGGGTTGAGTGCAAAGCTATGATGGGAACATGAACATTCGACGACGCGGAGGGGTTCATAGTGCACAGGCTTGTCTTATATGTTATGTATTGGAATACGTTGGTATATATTTACAGTTTAAATGGCCACACAATGGCATTAGTGGTTTGCGTGTGGCCAGAGTAGTCCAATTGGCCACACAGTGGTTCAAACTAGTGTACATCAAATATTGCATTCATTTTGGATACGACTCACTTTGGTGACCACACCATTTACACGGTATGGTCACATCATTTCAGATTGTAGCATCATTACTTTTCATAAATGTGCCAAGACATTATACTTCAAAATCACATGATTTTATTAGTTGTGGTCAATAAGATGGGTTGTGTGGTCAAACTTATTAAGTTTTCTATTGTTATTACCTAGTTTTATTGCTTTTCAAGTTGTAATCTCCTTTCTCTCTCCTAGGTTTTCATTGTCTTGTTCTTCAAGCTACTTTATAATCAACTTTCAATCAATCCATTTTCGGAGTTTTCTTTATTGTCTTTTGTTCATTTATGTTTTCATTATAGTATTTCTTGTTTTGATTATTAAGTTAGCCACAAAACAATCCAACTTTTAGTGAGGAGGAGGATTAAGGGTCACAAATTCCACTCTCAAGTGGGAATTTGGGGATTCTTAGTAATCCAATTCACGCTTTCTTATTTGTTCGGGAAGAAGCTCAAGGTGAAGGATTCAAGTGAAGTTTAGGTCATCAAAGGTTAATTTCTTTGCTTTCAATTGCTTTGTGATTCTAGTTACTTGATTGTTTTAGTGTTACTTGCTTTGCTTCATGCTTTCATGCTTTCTATTATTTGCTTTTTATTGCTTTTGGTTGTTGATTGATATGATGCATACCTAGGATTAGTTTTAATTGCTACCTTTACTTGATTTACTGCTTTCTGTATTGGGAAAACTCTTGACAAACCATAGATCCTAAGAATACCAGACACTCATCCCTGAGATCGACAACCTTACTTTACCAAATTTTACACAACCGAACAATGGCGTCGTTGCCGGGGATGGCGTTATTTGGTAGATTAGGCTATTGGTTTGTGTGTATATAGTTTATTGCTTTCTCGATTATGTTAGAAAAATGTAGTCAAAAAAATTGAATATTGAAAAAAAAAAGAAAAAAAAAGTATATATAGAAAAAAATTGAAAAAGAAAATTAGAAAAATATAGAAAATGGCATGTTTTAGCTTCCCTCAAAATGAGCAAGAATTATTTTGTCATTATCGTGATAGGTTAAATGATTATCTTGCTTGTTGGGCCCCTCATGGTTATATTTATTCTAATTGGGAAGTGATAGTTGTTACTAATGAGGGATTGAACTTCGAGACCTGTTCTCTTCTGAATTACTTTGATTTCAATGTTGAAAATGAGTATCGGGCTTGGGAATTATTCGATTGGTTGTACACGAATACTCGCCAATTTGGGGAGACTTTTTATTCATCGGAATCTTGTTTTGGTAATCCGTGTGCTCTTCATGCTCAATTTCACTATGAGAAACGTTATGTGAAAAAATCTTATGATCTTTCTCCATGTGATGTTGTTGAGTCTCGTCATTTGTGTGTGCATTGTGAATCTCCGTCTCATGCTTTTGAATCTTGTATGGAGATTAGACTAGATAAAATTGGTGCTGAAATAGATGGTTTACAAGATAGGATGAATGAATGCATTCAAGAATTTGAACAAGTGCTTACAACTAGGGTAGAAACTTATCTTGCACAATTGGTTTATTCGAATGTTGAAGTAGGTCATTCATCGTCGTTGAGCCCTGAAATGTGTGTTGATTCTTCTATGTTTGATTATGATTATGATGATGACTACTGTAATGGACATAGTTTTGTATGGAGGATTAGCGATTCCTTAGCTCTAGCCCCACCTAGTGAGCATGAGGAACATGATGATTTTATGTGTGATGATGTAGAATTTGTTGAAAACATGCTAGATGATGAACCATTGCCCACACCATTGTCCATGCCTTTATGTGAAGAAAAAGTTGAGTCTATTGAATGTCGTGATGCTTGTGATGTAATTGAGCATGATCTCGTTGAGAGTGAAATAGAATTTGTTGTGATTGAATGTGTGCTTGATGCCGAATTATTCACTTTCATTGAGAATTATTGCATTAGTGAGGCATTAGCTACCCTTGTATGTGAGTCCATTGATGTGCACTCTTGTGATGATGAGCTTAATTCTTCGGGGATTGATCATGTCTGTTTGAACTTGGTTGTTGACAATGATGTTTTTGATGATGACATGCTTTATGAGTCATTCACGACGAGTTACGACCCGAAGCCTTCCACTTTCACTTTTGATGTTGTTTTGGATGATGCGCCTTTGTCTTTTGATGTTGATAGTTCTTCTAGTGAGTCTGATATTGATGAAGACGAAGATGTGCCTGTTTGTGATGTTGGGAGTGTTATGATGTGGTCTAACCCTGCTTTTTCCTTATCACCCATTGATGGTTATGATGATTATTTGGATGAGAGTGGTGATTTGGGATTTGTGTTTGATGAAAATTGCATGGATATTGAGTGTGAATCATTGTTTACATCCAAGTATTTGCATGAGCATGTTCAAGATTGTGTTGTATTGCCTCCTTCCGTTGATTTGTATACCCAATCTCCATTTACGAGTTAATGGGATGACTCATTTGTCATGTCTCACTTCACCATGCCTAGAAAAGTTGTGTACATTCCTGTATTACATCATTTCTTTGACTTTTATAAGGCATTCGATAAATTGTTAAAAGCACTAATGTTTGTTGATGTAATTTTGCAAGTGTGTTGTTACTTACACCATTCTAAGATGCATGAGAGAATGCATGACTTGATACTCCGGGCGTTGAATGGTTCTGATATGGTGCCCAATATCTTGAGGTGAGAAGGAGTGAATTTCTTGATAAGATGCCTTCGAGGTAATATCCTTCCTCACCTTTTGTGTATAATTAGTGAGTCGGTTTTCTTTTCTTCTCTTATTTTCTTTTTGGTGTGTGTCTTTTTCTTTTATTTTGGGGTGTTTACTTACCTACTTATGTTTCCTTTTGAGGACACGGCAACCTCTTTGTGTTGGAGTAGGAGGGTAGTTTGCATTCCGGTTTTTTAGTATAAGAAAAGAAAAAAAGAGTGAGAATCGTTTTGTAAATATTTTAGTTGCTTTAGTTCTTTAGTCCTTAGAGTCTTGTATAGTTTGTTTTTCTTTTTGATCTTGCATGTGAACCATCACACATAGTATGCTTTTCTTGTTTATTTCTAATCTAATGTGTGATGTTCTTTGGATCGTGGATTGAGTGCTTTTAATTGAAGATCTTGAAATGACTTCTTTCCTCCCTCTCTTATTGTGAATATATCATTGATCCATGATGCATGCTTGATTTTCTTTTGGGTGGCGAACCCCTTGAGTGTGAATGTTGGATATACATTGTTGTTGGAGCCGTGTGGGCTTGGGTCGCCATCATTTTTATTTATTATGTGTTTGTTTGTGTGTTTTTAGGTTTTCTACCTTATTTGTGACACCCTTCTTCTCACAATGGGGACATTGTGAAGTTTTGTGTTGGAGTGGGGGGTGATACTTCCATTTGTTATGGGTAGATCACCTAACTTTTGAGTCTTTGTTTTCGTTTTTCGTGTCGAAAAATTTGAAAATTTTTATGTGAAACGAGAAAAAAGGGAGTGAAAAACCTTAAAAGTTTTCGTTTTCGTTTTTGTTTTTGCTTCAATTCTAGGATTTTGTTGTCAAAATTGGGAAGTCGTTTTTAATCTTCTTTAAAACAAACCAGTTTGAGCATTTTCGACCCTTTCTTGAGCGATTGCCATGACTTACCTTAATTAGATTCCTTTCATTGAGTATCTAGTGAGATCCCGTTTCTTTCTTTTATGTTCTGGTTGAAATTGGGAGATTCTAGGGATTCATGTCCAAGCTTGTTTTCCAAAAAAAAAAAAAAGAGAAAAAGCAAAAGCAAGAAAAAGGAAGCAAAGTTAAATAAATTGATTAAGTGGGGCGTGTCGGCTTTACGACATCAACCACCATACCATTATCCAACCTACACGGGCCCGGTATTAGCGGTATGGCGCTATTACCCCTTAAACCTCCTTTTATATCGTTCACGACGAAGAGGTGAATGGAAAAGACTGTGTTGGGAGGGTAAACCCCATTTTGGGCCGTCCAATTCCCGAAAGTAAGGCTAATACCAACCATTAAAAAGTAAAAAAGAAAGAAAATTTGTTGGGAATACCCAACCCAAAGAGAAGAAAAAAGTTTAAGTGTTAATAAAGTGAGGGGCCTTTCCTTGCATCACCTGCGGCCCTCACCAAGCCAAGGGCGACCAAATGCGGGGGAGGGCAGCTCCTTGTTTATTTTCTGTTGTTCGCTTGTTTTAAGCTCAGGCGTGAGTCTTTGCGGTCGATCAAAATCAGTTAGAACTTTCTAAACTTTTACGCAAGTGGGATTTAACTTTACATGAGGTGTAAGGGATCGAAAACTCCTAAGATTGGCATTTGTTTGAGTTAGGTGTATGTGAGATGCTCATAACAATTCCTTTTAGAGGGTTAACATCGTTTTCTTGATTGAAACAACTTGATTCTTGAAACGAGCTGTTTTTCCTTTCTTTCTTTTCAAACTTGTTTTGTTTTTCACTTTCCCTCTCTCCATTTTCTTGGGCTTTTGTGGGTATAGTTGCTATAAACCCTCACGAGACCTACCTCGTCCACCCGGGCTACCGGGGGTTTAAAGGGCTTGATGCATACGCTAAATGCATCCGCGATTCCTGCGAAAGTGAGTTAGGATTTTACTTTTCTTTTTCTAGTCTTTATTTTTGTTTTTAGTTTTCTCGGGGCGAGCAAACCTTTGTGTGGGAGTGGTGTTCGGTCTCGTTCCGAGCCGAATTCTTCTCTTTATGAGGGTGTTTTTACATGTTCTAACCCCGTGTATGTCGTTAATTATGAGGTTTTCCTAGTTATATAGGAAAATAAGAGGTTAAGCCAAAATGGAGCCAAAACGGAGCAGAATTCATCAAATAGAGGAAGCAGTAGCAGGAGGGGCAGCAGGATGACTCGCCCGAGTCATATCCTGACTCGCCCGAGCCAACCATCTGGGAACCTTGAAGCATGCAACTTGCCAACTTCAGCCAAGCCAAGGAGAAGTGAAGTCAGCAGGCTGACTCGACCGAGTCACCTTCTGGCTCGGGCGAGTCAAGCTTCTGCGGGCCGTCATGAAACTCAGAAGTTTGGCCAAGTCAAGGAGCAACTAGAAAGATTGCTCGATTGAGTCACTTGCACGACTCGACGGAGCCCATCGCCTGTGCTGCCGAAGAAAACCTGCCAAGAAGACATTGTCCACTAGGCCAGAAGCCTGACTCACCCGAGTCGGGGGTGACTCACCCGAGTCACCCTGATTTTCTGCGTATAATCTAAGATTGAAATGCAGCGTTTTATTGCTTTTCAAGTTGTAAATACTTTCAGCTACGATTTCATTAGCAGACACTTTTAGATTAAATTTTCTATTGTTATAACCTAGTTTTATTGCTTTTCAAGTTGTAATCTCCTTTCTCTCTCCTAGGTTTTCATTGTCTTGTTCTTCAAGCTACTTTGTAATCAACTTTCAATCATTCCATTTTCAGAGTTTTCTTCATTGTCTTTTGTTCATTTATGTTTTCATTATAGTATTTCTTGTTTTGATTATTAAGTAGCCACAAAACAATCCAACTTTTAGTGAGGAGGAGGATTAAGGGTCACAAATTCCACTCTCAAGTGGGAATTTGGGGATTCTTAGTAATCCAATTCACGCTTTCTTATTTGTTCTGGAGGAAGCTCAAGGTGAAGGATTCAAGTGAAGTTTAGGTCATCAAAGGTATAATTTCTTTGCTTTCAATTGCTTTGTGATTCTAGTTACTTGATTGTTTTAGTGCTACTTGCTTTGCTTCATGCTTTCATGCTTTCTATTATTTGCTTTTTATTGCTTTTGGTTGTTGATTGATATGATGCATATTGTTTAGACCCAATTTTGTTTCTAAATAGCGCCCTAATTCTTAGGCTTTTGACTCGTTTCGTGTTTTAATTTCGTAACTTTTAATACGTTTTTTATTATTTTGTAGATTTTGGAGTTTTTACTCAAAATATGGTAAAAAGGGCCATTTTAGAGCCATCTTGGGCATTCCGAGGTTTCCCGGGTCTTGAACGGGTCAAAGGCGAAGTGAAGAGGAAGATCCAAGCCAGCCGAGGAGGACCGCAGCTGCGATCCCATAAACAGTAGCTGCGATGGTCGACCAAGGCTGGGTAAGGAAGCAAGTTACCCGAGAAGGACCGCAGCTGCGGTCCCCTAGACCGCACCCGCGGTCTTGCTAAGGGAGAAATCAAGAATCTCCTGAGCTTCGGAGGACCGCACCTGCGGTCCCCTAGACCGCACCTGCGATCTCCTTCGGGAATCAGAAACAATCGTTATACGAAGTGCTGTGTTTTGAGTAATTAACTTGAGTTGTATATATTCCTCCTGATCGATTAGGTTGGGAGAGAGTTTTTCTATTGTAATTTGAACACTTTAGCCTTCAATTAGAGAGAGATTAGTGGGATTTCTTAGTGACTAGTGAGTAATTACACTTGGTTTATTGCATTTACTGTGGATTTTATTGGAATTCCATAGAAGTTCTGAAGATTTATCTTATTCTTGGAGCTTGGATTTCTTATTATTCTAGATCATCCTTCCATTGGCATCAAATTAATGAGCATTTCTTACCCTTTCTCTCTTTAATTCATCTATTTACTCTACAATCTCTGTTTTTGTTGTTTGGTGATTGTAGTTGCCAGATTGTTGCTTGATTATCTCTGTTCTCTGTTTTAAGCATGAATAGTGAAGTTATTATTGTTGTTAGCATGATAGTTAAGATGATTAGAGGCTAGAACCCTTATGGGTTAGGGAGAAACTAAGGATGTGAATGGTTGATTTGGATTGGGTTAGCAATTTTAGGAGGTAATTCGCTGTGGAGTCAATTTCCTAATCCTATTCTTCCCTCAAGTGGGATGTATTCGATATCGAAAGCTGTTGAATACATCCAACACTTGTTGGAAGGTGGGAATTGGGATAGTTAACGCTCGCCCACGAGAGTGGAATGAGGTTAACTAGAGAGTCCCGTTCCTTTTACCCTCCGGGTCCGTGGAGGACTTGTAGGAAGTTAATCCGGATTGCCTTGAAAAAGGGAATCCGGTGGGTTGTTTTAACGGGACTGACATTTGATTCTATTGATTTATTGCTTCCTGATTGTGAATCCCTCGTTCTAATTGTCGTTTGCATCCCGAAATCTCCCGACACCCATAGTTTCCTTCTTGACTGAACTTTAGGCGTGTTTGTGTTCGCTTTCGCAGATCCCACCAAAACCTCTTATCGTCTAGTGATCCTTAAACCTTACCTAAAGCCAGACTGCCATAGCCAAGGCCCTTAGCTCCTCGAGAAAGAACGATAAAGAAAACCGGGGTACAAAAACCACATTACACAAAATGGCGCCGTTGCCGGGGAACAAGCGCACCTAGCTTAGCCCTTTGTCTTTAGGTTGTTTAAGATCATTTCATTTGCTAGAGATTTGATATCCTTGGTTGTTGGGAGCTTGATTCTTCTATTTGTTCTTTTTGTGCATGTAGACTCGATCTCGACGAGGCCGAACGCCTAAAACTCCACCGATTTTGAATCCGGAAAGTATTATTCGCAAGGAAAACGCTAGCTCGAGACGGGAAAGGTGACAAAGGGAGCAAGTGAGAGTTGAAATTCCAATGGCTGAGGGAGAAGCAAGTCCACCCCGTACCTTAGCATCATATTCATCACCATCGTCGGGTACGGGAGGCGATCCCATAGTATTACCTACATTACCTCCAAACGCATCGTTCGAGTTTAAACCATATTTGTTGGAGATATTCAAGAACACTCCGTACCATGGAGGAGATCATGAAAATCTCATCGATCACATCAATAGGTTTGAGCAACGTATCCGTTTCGTGCAAATGAACGGAGTTTCCACCGAATACATGAAGCTGAAGTTTTTCCCACTCACTTTAAAGGGAAAAGCACTATTGTGGCTCAACATGTGTCCACCGGGTACTTATTCTACATGGGATGCCCTCAATCGTAATTTTCTTCAAAGGTTTTTTCCCAATGATGAGACGTGTCGTTTGAGGCAAGCCATTATGAGTTTTCAACAAGAGTCCGGTGAGTCATTATTCGAAGCATGGGGGAGATTCAAAGGTCTCCAACGAAGGTGTCCTCACCACAATCTGGAGGATTGGCTACTTTTACATCATTTTTACTCGGGATTATGTAGCTCTTTGCGAGAATCTATCGATCATGCCTCCGGTGGCATGTTTCTCAAGAAGACAGCGGATGAAGCAAACGTATTTCTCCATGAGTTATCTCAAAACTCTCCACATTGGGGAGGCGGTCGTGGTCCGAAAGATGGAGGTCCTTCTTTAGAGAGCAACACTACGATTAAATTTCTCATGAATGTCGTATTGGAGATGCAACAAAAGAAGGCATTGGAAGAGACTACGAGGCAAGTAAAGGCAGCTCAAGAGGTACCTATGCTTATTCCGGATGTCAGAGTTCTTGTATGTGATTTTTGTGGAGGGCCACATTCTTTGCAACAGTGTGAAGAGTACCAAGCCGAGCAAGTCCAAGCAATTTATCCAAATAATAACATGTCCTATTCCACACATAACCCAAATCGTCCTCGTGGAAATTATAACCATATCACCAACAAGCTCCACAAAACCAAAACCCACCCCCCGGTTCCCAAAATCAAAACCGCCGCCAATATCAACAAAATCCTCACCATGGTCAAACTTCCCAAACACCCAAACCACCACAACAAGAATTTTACAAAATATCTCTTTAACTCAAGATAGAGACCAAGCACGCATCAAAAATCTTGAGTTACAATTTGCTCAAGTGTCGCAACAATCGAAAGCCTATCCAATCCCATCCTAGCCAACCCCAACCAAACCCTAAAGGGGCTATTACATTGAGGAGTGGTAGGGAGTTTGAAGGCCCTAAGTTGGTGGAGAAAGATGCTTTGGGAGAAAAAGAAGGTGATGTGGTGGATGTTACGGAGGAGGAGGATTTGATGGAGAAACAAGAGAGTGAGTTTGTTTTGGTTGAGGGAGATGAGGAGGTACATGAGGAGGAGTTGGATGAATCTAGAAAAGGGAAAGGAGTAGTGGTGGAAGAGGAGCCAATCCATGTCATTGAGAAACTGAAGCTACCGCCGGTTCCATTTCCGGAGCGGTTGGCAAAGCCCAAGTCCGATGCGAAGTTTTCAAAGTTCATCGAAATGCTCAAAAAGCTTCAAGTGAACATTCCATTCCTATATGCTATTTCCGAGGTTCCATCTTTCAAGAAGCATTTGAAGGAGCTTCTCACTAGCAAAAGGAGAATTCAAGAGAAGTCAACTATCCACTTGACTGCTGATTGTAGTGCTATTATTGACAACAAAACTCCAGAGAAGTTAGCTGATCCCGAAAGTTTTTCTATTCCTTGCACCATAGGTGACATGCGGATTGGTCGCGCTCTTTGTGATTTAGGGGCTAGCGTGAGCGTTATGCCTTATTCTATATGCAAGAGGTTGAATCTCGATGATTTAACTCCTACGACCATCAATCTTGAATTAGCTGATCGCTCCGTGCGAAGACCCATGGGTATATTGGAGGATATTCCCGTCCAAGTGAGTAGATTTTTGATACCTTGTGATTTCGTGATTTTACAGATGGAGGAAGACCACAACATTCCTATTATTTTGGGAAGGCCATTCCTTGCTACAGCCGGAGTGATAATAGATGTGAAGCATGGTAGTATGTCATTGAATGTTGGTGATGAGAGCATTATTTTCAACCTCGAGGGATCCTTGAAAAATCCTTCATATGGGGATTCATGTTATGCTATCGATATAATGGAAGTACAAGTTGATGAATATCTTGAAGAATCTCATTTACTTGAGTCCACTTGCGATGATCCTTTGGGAGCTTGTCTACTAGAATCTTTCCAATTTGAGACCGACGGCACCGACATCACGTTTCTCACCAACCTTCTTGATTCATCACCAACGCATGAGGAGATTACTATTGATGAGCCTCATATTAAGTGTATGGAAATTCAAGAAGTGATCTGCAAGGGTATGTCTTCTTCTCAAGCTAAATCCTCTACTTCTTCTTTAGAGCTTAAACCTTTACCCCCTACCTTGCAATATGCTTTCTTGGATGATGAAAAATCTTTGCCTGTTATTGTGAATGCTAAGTTGCATGATTCTGATTTGTCAAGTTGCTTGATTTGTTGAGAAAGCATAGGGGTGCTTTAGGTTATAAAATTAAGGATTTGAAAGGTTTGTCCCCATCCATTTTATGCATTCTATTGATTTGTTTGAAGATGCAAAACCAATTAAGCAACCGCAACGTAGATTGAATCCTAATATGCAAGATGTGGTTAAGAAAGAAGTAGTTAAGTTGTTGGCTACTGGGACCATCTTCCCCATCGCAAATAGCGAATGGGTAAGCCCGGTTCAGTGTGTGGCAAAGAAGGGTGGGATGACAGTTGTTGAGAATGAAAAGAAAGAGCTAGTTAGTACCCGAACCGTCACGGGATGGCGGATGTGCATTGACTATCGCCAGTTGAACAAAGAGACCAAGAAAGACCATTTCCCTCTCCCCTTCATTGACCAAATGTTAGAGAGGTTGGCGGCTCATTCATACTTTTGTTTTTTTAGATAGGTACTCAGGTTTTTTCCAGATTCCAATCCATCCCGCGCATCAAGAAAAGACTACTTTTACTTGTCCATATGGTACATTTGCTTATAGACGTATGCCATTTGGTTTGTGCAATGCGCCTAGAACATTTCAACGATGCATGATGGCCATTTTTAGTGACTTCATTGAGCCATGTATGGAAGTTTGTATGGATGATTTTTCTGTCTATGGTAATATCTTTGATGATTGTTTGGCTAACTTAGAGAAAGTTCTTATTCGTTGTGAGGAAGTCGACTTAGTTTTGAACTGGGAAAAATGCTATTTCATGGTAGAAGAAGGTATTGTTTTGGGGCACTTAATTTCTTCGAGGGGCATCGAAGTTGACAAGGCAAAATTTGAAGTGATAGAGCGCCTACCACCCCGTTTCAAGTAAAGGTGCGTAGTTTCTGGCCATGCCAGCTTTTTACCACGGTTCACAAGGATTTTTCTAAAATCGCTCGTCCTTTAACTGATCTCTTGTGCAAGGATGCCCCGTTCTCTTTTACTGATGAATTTCTCGAGTCCTTTTTCAGGTTAAAGCAAGCTTTGATATCCGCGCCGGTTGTCCAACCTCCGGATTGGACATTGCCTTTCGATATTATGACCGATGCGAGTGATTTCGCAATTGGAGCATGTTTGGCTCAAACCAAAGAGAGGAAGCCGCGGGTCATCTACTATGCAAGCCATGCGCTTGATAGCGCACAGAAAAATTATATGACCACGGAAAGGGAGCTCTTGGCCATTATCTTTGCTCTAAACAAATTTCGACAATACCTCATGTTTTCCAAGGTTGTTGTGTACACGGATCATAACGCAATGAAGTACTTAATGGGGAAGAAAGAAACGAAGCCAAGACTCATTCGTTGGGTCTTGCTTATGCAAGAGTTCGACTTGGAGATTCGTGACAAGGCCGGGACTAAGAATGTTATAGCCGACCACCTGTCGAGGATCCTTGTTGATTTGGATGATACTCAACCCATTATGGACTTTTTTCCGGATGAACACCTTATGTCTGTCAAGCATTCTCACCCATGGTACGCCGATATCATCAACTACTTGTCTATTGAGGTGATTCCTCCAAATTTGACCCCACATCAAAAGAAAAAGTTCTTTCATGACGTGAAACATTTCTTTTGGGACGATCCATTCTTGTTCCGTTTATGCAATGACGGAATATATAGAAGATGCTTACCCGAGAGTGAAGTGAAGTACGTGTTGACACATTGCCATGAGTTCCCGGTTGGAGGTCATGGTGGATCTCAAAAGACGGCCGCGAGAGTCCTACAAGCCGGTTATTGGTGGCCGACCATCTTTCGAGATGCTTACCTTCATGTCAAGTCATGCGATAAATGCCAACGGTCCGGAAATATTTCCCGAAAAAATGAGACGCCACTGAATTTCATTCTCGAGGTAGAGGTTTTCGATGTGTGGGGGTTAGATTTTATGGGTCCCTTTCCGTCATCCAAGGGTCATCAATACATTCTTGTGGCAGTAGACTATGTATCGAAGTGGGTTGAAGCGATCCCGTGCGTAAGATGCGATGGAAAGTCCGTGTCAAGATTTTTGAAGAAAGTGATTTTCCTAAGATTTGGAATTCCGAGGGTCATTATTAGCGACAATGGATCTCATTTTATTGAGAAGGGGTTTGAGTCCCTCTTAGCGAAGTATGGTATCAATCACAAAAGAGGACTCCCTTATCACCCTCAAACGCAAGGTCAAGTAGAGATTTCAAATCGTGCTATTAAGGAGATTTTGGAGAAGACGGTTAACTCCTCACGAAAAGATTGGTCAGAGAAATTAGATGATGTCTTGTGGGCATATCGCACCGCTTTCAAGACGCCAATAGGGACTACACCGTACCGCCTTGTCTACGGGAAAGTATGCCATTTTCCCGTAGAACTTGAACACAACACGATGTGGGCGATCAAAAAGATGAATTATGATCTCAAGGCGGCCGGGGCGAGTCGTTTGTTCCAATTGGAGGAGCTCGAGGAATTGAGACGTCACTCCTATGAAAACAATAGGATTTACAAAGAGCGAACCAAGGCATGGTATGACAAGAGATTGAACCATCGCGATTTTGTAGTTGGTGATAGAGTCCTCATCTTCAATTCGAGGCTCAAACTCTTTTCCGGCAAGCTAAGATCGAGATGGTCGGGGCCTTTTGAAATCATAAAGATTCTTCCCGCCGGAGTTGTTGAAATTAAAAATGCGAATGGAGATTGTTTCAAAGTCAATTCGTCAAAGATCAAGCCATACATCATGGGAGAAGAGTATGCGGGGACAGTTGTGGTGTTCCTCGCTGATTTCAATAGCTGAACGGATGGTTTAGGTCGAGCGAGGACCTAAAACATGCAACCGGAAGGAGGTACTAGTTACTTTCCTTTTCTTTTAGTGTTTTCTTTTATTTCTTGCATTTTCTTTTCCAATGTTCTCGTTCTGTTTTTGTTTGAGTTTAAGGAAAAAGAAAGAAAAAGAGTGAAACAAAAATCTTAGAAAAGAAGAAAGAAAAAAAATTTGGGAAAAACGAAAAAATTCGAGTGTGAGAAAAAGACTTGTGAAGGAAAAGATTCATCGAAGTTTCGAGCGTTGAAAGTCGTTCTTAAATGTTGTTGAGTGTGTAAGAAAAAAGGGTTGATAATGAGGAGAGTAGAATTTTAGGACTTAACATTATTTTCAAGTTTTTGATTCTTGTAGGTGCAGGGCATAGACAGGGGAAGACCGCGCCTGTGGTGCATAGGACCGCAGGTACGGTCCTGGTAGTGCAACCCGAGAATCTCAAAGAGTCCAGCAGGAGACCGCACCTGCGGTAGTCTGGACCGCACCTACAATCTCAGGAAGACATTTTTCTTCGCAGGGGGTTTCCAACAGGAGACCGCACCTGCGGTCTGTCGAAAAACTGCGAAATATTTCGGGGCTTAAACCTTTCTCCCTCTCATTCTCTTTCTTACTCACACACTCGAAAAACCTCTCTTCAACCCTAAAACCCAAAATCTTGTCCCAAACACTCCAATTCCTTCTCCCTTCTCCATTTCCACGCGTTTTCTGTGCCCTAGCTGCGTTGTTCACCATTTTGGCACCACTTGAGGAGCTTTTCAAGTGCAAAATCTGGGTTTTGTTCTTGGTGGGGTTCGAAAATGGCGTGGGAAGGTTCCTAAGTCCTCAACTCAGGTATTCCTTGTTCTTTTGTGCATCAAAGCTCATTTTCTTGCTAATTGTTGGTGATTTTTGTGCACGTCTTCATCTTTTGTTCCATGGAAATCATTGAGATGTTCTTGGTTGAGGGTTGGAAGTGTTAAATTGGTTGTGATTGTGTGTGGAGTTGGTGATTGGAGTTTGGTTGGTGATTTCTCTTGATAGAAATTAGGGTTTAGGTATTGATTAAGTGCAAATTGTTCTTGTGCTTGCTCTATTATCTCTTGTTTGTTCAAAATGGGACGATCTAAACAAGCCCGAACTGAGCAAGAACCGACCCCTCCTCCATCTTCGTCGGCGGAACCCGACAAGAACCGCTACAAAGCACAACCCGCCTTCTTGATTAAATGTGACCCGAAGATGAAGGTTACTTTTTGGGATGAGATGCATAAACAGAGCTATGCAAGGTTGAAACAGAGGAAGATTTTTGCTCCCGATATTTATGATGAGCAAACAGCGAAAGATATCTATTGCAAGCCGAGCATGGACTTCTTCATCAAAACCTTGGGTTGGGAAGTTTTCGTCACCATCAGTGAGCCTATCGTAGATCAACCGGTGCTCGAATTCTTGAGCTCTTTAGTGGTAAAGGAGGATGGCACTTCGAATGGGTCTTTTACTTTCCGGGTTGCTAAGGAGGAAGTTGAGTGTTCAGTCCAGGATCTTCGTGATGCTTTGGGTCTCCCTGTGGATGGACTGTACTACGGAGAGTGCGTTAAATTTAATGAACAACAGGCAATGAAGGCTCTCACCTGTTGGCGGAGGCGATATCCAAAGTCTCGGAGTCGTCAATCCAGGATTCATTACCCGAATAACTCCAAAGCCCGGGACTTCTGCAATCTAAGTGTTCGACTCTTCCATCGGATCATTTCAAGTTCTGTCTTCGGCCGTGACATTGGGCGATCAAACATCCGCAAAGATGATCTTTTCGTCATCTTCAACGCAATCAATGGTCGTCGTGTCAACATCGGCTCTTGCATTCTCCACTGTCTTCGGGAAATCAGCCTCGAACTCCGCAACATGACCATTGGCATGGGTCATATAATCTGTCACTTTCTCAAGAGGAAAGGCTTCGAGTCTTACCTCGCCAAATGGACTCCACGGTATTTTCCCGACCCTATTGATGGTGTAAGATTGCGAAAGATGGAATTCTTGGAGAAACACAAGACTCAAACCCTATACCGCCACAGGTATGGCTCCCACAGAATCGCGATTCGATTGGATCATGATCATGCTGAAGAATGGTTGGATGTCATCGACCAACGGAACTGGTCGTGTGGGCAAAGGCACGGAGGTCGCCGAATAGTGGGTGGTCCTTTTGAACCCGTGGAGGGGAGTGAAGAAGATGAGGAGGAAGAGGAAGAACAAGAGCAATGCAAAGATGTAGGTGCAAGCCAAGCTAGAGATTCTACATTGGAGCATATTACTAATCAACTCGAGGAACTACACAATGAGTTCCAAGAGCAGCGAGAATTGATCCAAAACCAACAAAGTCTGATTGAGAATTTGCAAGAGCTTCTTGAGGCGCAACAAGAGATCCTTGTTGGCATTCAAAAGCAGCTCCAACCCCATCCTTCTCCGGGAGGATCCGCTTGAGGGACAGGTTGTAAGTGTCCCCACCCCCACTTGATCTTTTTCATTGTTTTTCATGTTTTACTTTGTAAAATGTAAGTGTGAGGGGGTGCCTCATCGGGGGGTTGGACGGGAAGGCTTTGTGGTTTTGGCGTGTTGGTGTCTCGGGTCCTTTTGGCTTGTTTTGGTGTTGCTCTCAAAGTTGGTTGGACATGGCTTGTGGTGGTCTCTTGATTGTATTTTGGTTATCTTTTGGTTGTAATTGGGATGTCTTGGTTGGTTGGTAGTTGTTCTTTTGGCCGGTGATGGTTTATTTTGCCTGGTGTCGGTTGTATTTTGGGCAAGGATGGTTGTGGTGGCATGTATTGAACGGTCGTTATTAATGAAATGAAATGAATGAAGTTTGTTTGGTCAGTTTGAGATGAGTTTCACCCTTATTTCCCGCCTCAATGAGTGAGATTCGGGGATAAGGCATGTCAGTGGCAATGTACATATTGTTAATAGTTTTCTTTTCTTTTTAGTTTCTCTTTGTTTAGAATTTTAGTTAGATGGTTTTTCTTTTGAGTTTGTTTTCAATCTCGCATGTGAATTTCGTCATGTATAGAGTCGTCCTTTTACTCTAATATCATTATGATTCAATTGAACGACGACTTCGGATCACGGCTTGGACATTCATGAAGAGCACGAGGTAACATCTTTCCACCTTGCTTTTTCTTATGTGATATATTATTATGATCCGTCGCATGCTTGATTTTCTTTTGGGTGGCGAACCCCTTTGAATGTCTGTGTTGGATTTATTTTGTTGTTGGAGTCGTGTGGGCTCGGGTCGCCACCATTTGTTGATTAGCTAGTTTGTTTGTTTCTCTAGGTCCTCTACCCTTTTTCATGTGACACCTTCCCACAATGAGGACATTGTGGCGTTTTAAGTGTTGGGGGGAGATATTTTCTTTAAGGGTAGATCACATAGTTCTTATGTTTGTTTTTCGTAGTTTTCACCTAAAATTTGAAAATTTTTGTGTGAAAAAGGAGAAAAAAGGGAGTGAAAGCCTTTAAAAGTTTTCTTTTGTTTTCGTTTTCGCTTTGTTTTGCTTTGTTTCTTGGGTCTTGTTGTCGAAATTGAGAAGTCGTTCTTAAACTTCTTTAAAAGAAACCGGTCTGAGCGTTTTCGACCCTGTCTCGGGTGCTAGTCATGACTTATCTCTTTAGATGTCCTTCATTGAGTGTCTAGTGAGACCCCCGATTCCTTTCACGTTCTGGTTTAAACCGGGAGATTCTAGGGGTTTGTGTCTGAGCTTGTTCTTTTTCCCTGTTTAGCAAAAGCAAAAGCAAAGTCAAAAAGAAAGAAAGAAAAAGAAAGAAAGAAAAAAAACTAAATAATCGGATTAAGTGGGGCGTGTCGGTTTTACGACATCAACCACCATACACTTAGCCAACCTACACGGGCCCGGTATTAGCGGTACGGCGCTATTACCCCTTAAGCTCCTCCTATATCAAATTCTCGACGGAGGTGTGTATGGAAAAGACTGTGTTGGGAGGGTAAACCCCGAATTATGGGTCGTCCAATTCCCGAAAGTAAGGCTAATACCGACCTTTAAAAAGCAAAAGAAAAAAAAAGAAAGGTTTAAGCATTAATAAAGTGTGGGGTCTCTCCTTACATCACCTACGACCCTCACCAAGCCAAGGGCGACCAAATGGGGGAAGGGCAACTCTTTTCTTTCCTTGTTCGTTTCGTTGTTTTTGAGCTCGGGCATGAGTCGTTGGAGTCATTTGGAATCGGTTCGAACCCACTAGCACATTTGCACATGGGGTTTTTGCTTGGCATTAGGTGTAGGACAGCAAAAATCTCAAAGAATGACTTTTGTTTGGGATAGGTGCTCGTAAGACGCTCCTAACGGTTCCTTTTGGAGGTTTAATAACGTTTTCCTAATTTAGATTTCGAGATCCTTTAAAGCGAAGCTTTTGTTTTACTTTCCTTTTGTTTTCGTTGGTTTTGTTTTCACTTTCCCTCTCTCCTTTTTATTTGGCTTTTGTGGGTATAGCGGCTAGAAACTCTCACGAGTCCATCTCGTCCACCCGGGCTGCCGGGGGGTTCAAAGGGCTTGGTGCATACGCTAAATGCACTCGTTTCTCTCCCACGATAGAGGAGTTTGTGTAAGCTTAGTTAGTTTCTTGTTTTGCTTTGCTCGGGACGAGAAAAAGTTTAAGTGTGGGGGGTGTTTAGACCCAATTTTGTGTCTAAATAGCGCCCTAATTCTTAGGCTTTTGACTCGTTTCGTGTTTTAATTTCGTAACTTTTAATATGTTTTTTATTATTTTGTAGATTTTGGAGTTTTTACTCAAAAACATGGTAAAAAGGGTCATTTTAGAGCCATCTTGGGAATCCCGAGGTTTCTCGGGTCTTGACCGGGTCAAAGGCGAAGTGAAGAGGAAGATCCAAGCCGGTAGGGAGGACTGCAATGCGGTCCCATAGACAAGCAGTGCGGTGGTGGTCGACTGGCAAGGGTAAGGAAGCAAGTTATCAGAGGGACCGCAATCGCGGTCCCTAGACCGCACCACGCCTCTTGCGAAGGAGAAATCAAGAATCGCTGAGCTTGGAGGACGCACTGCATCCCTAGACTGCGGTCTCCTTGAGAATCGAAAAATTGCTATAAGTCTTTGTGTTTTGAGTAACTAACTTGAGTTGTATATATTCCTCCTGATCGATTAGGTTGGGGGAGAGTTTTTCTATTGTAATTTGAACACTTTAGCCTTCAATTAGAGAGAGATTAGTGGGATTTCTTAGTGATTAGTGAGTAATTACACTTGGTTTATTGCATTTGTTGTAGATTTTATTGGAATTCCATTGAAGTTCTGAAGATTTATCTTCTTCTTGGAGCTTGGATTTCTTATTATTCTGGATTATCCTTCCATTGGCATCAAATTAATGAGCATTTCTTACCCTTACTCTCTTTAATTCATATATTTACTCTACAATCTCTGTTTTTGTTGTTTGGTGATTGTAGTTGCTAGATTGTTGCTTGATTATCTTTGTTCTCTGTTTTAAGCATGAATAGTGAAGTTATTATTATTGTTAGCATGATAGTTAAGATGATTAGAAGCTAGAACCCTTATGGGTTAGGGAGAAACTAAGGATGTAAATGGTTGATTTGGATTGGGTTAGCAATTTTAGGAGGTAATTCTCTGTGAAGTCAATTTCCTAATCCTATTCTTCCCTCAAGTGGGATGTATTCGATATCGAAAGCTGTTGAATACATCCAACACTTGTTGGAAGGTGGGAATTGGGATAGTTAACGCTCACCCACGAGAGTGGAAAGAGGTTAACTAGAGAGTCTCGTTCCTTTTACCCTCCGGGTCCGTGGAGGACTTGTAGAAGTTAATCCGGATTGCCTTGAAAAAGGGAATCCGGTGGGTTGTTTTAATGGGACTGTCATTTGATTCTATTGATTTATTGCTTCCTAATTGCGAAACCCTCGTTCTAATTGCCGTTTGCATCCCGAAATCTCCCGACACCCATAGTTTCCTTCTTGACTGAACTTTAGCCGTGTTTGTGTTCGCTTTCATGCGATCCTTACCTGAAAACCTCTTATCGTCTAGTGATCCTTAAACCTTACCTAAAGCCAGACTGCCATAGCCAAGGCCCCTAGCTCCTCGAGAAAGAACGATAAACAAAACCGGGGTACAAAAACCACGTTACACATACCTAGGATTAGTTTTAATTGCTACCTTTACTTGATTTATTGCTTTCTGTATTGGGAAAACTCTTGACAAACCATAGATCCTAAGAATACCAGACACCCATCCCTGAGATCGAACACCTTACTTTACCACATTTTACGCAACCGAACAAGGAGAAAATAAGAAAATAAGTGGGCTCCTTCCTTCAGCGTAGGCCCAGTGGCCTACGCGAACTTTCCTGGGCAGCCTTCATCGTAGGCCCAGTGGCCTGGTTTCTGGTTCTGGAAGATGGTGTAGGTCGCATGGCTTACGTATCTGGCTAAGTGCAACTTTGAACGACCATAACTCTTTCATCCGGACTCCGATTGAGGCAATTCAAAAGGCGTTGGAAAGCTTATGATATGTAGTTTACTCTCACCAAAAGAAATAGGGCCAATGAGACTTGTGGAAAAAATAGGATTCAAAATGGTGGGCACATGTATGTGGAAAGGGTAATAAATGAAGGCTTTTGTGGTGGGTTGGTCCGGTAGCTTTTGATTGAGGAAGGCCCATTGGCTTTGCTTTCATTCTAGCCGCTTTTCTTATTGTCCTTAATTTGTACACTTGTTCCAATAAAAAATCCGGTGTCTACAAGTTCATAAGAGTACAGAAGAGTGAGGATACCGGAGTGTTTATCTGGGTAAACTATTTACCCTTACATGGGAACTCAATTAGGAGAGCTTATAAGAGTAAGTTTTTAATTGACATATTTGCCCTTTCATATTATATGTAATACAATGACATTGTATTACACTCAAACATTAACTCTTTGCCCATTCTCTCTCTAACTCCTCCCCCCCAACCGTGCGCTCTCTCTCCTCCCCCCCCCCCTACTTTCTCTCTACCTCCTCCCCCCCTCCCTTCTCTCTCTCTATCTTTCTCTCTCTTCATTCTCTAAACAACACTTCTCTCTCTCTCTCTCTCTCTCTCTCTCTCTCTCTCTCTCTCTCTCTCTCTCTCATGAGAGAGACAACGATGTGTGTGTGTGTGTGTGTGTGAGAGAGAGAGAGAGAGAGAGAGAGAGAGAGAGAGAGAGGATGGGAGTGTGTGTAGTGAGTGAGTGAGTTAGTGAGTGAGAGAGACATGTGTGTGGGGAGGGGAAGGGGAGAGAGAGAGAGAGAGAGAGAGAGAGAGAGAGAGAGAGAGAGTGGGGAATGGATGTGTTTATCATGATTCAATTAGGGTTAAGGGTAATATGGTCACTTTCTACTTTATGTATGTTATGATTCAATTGAACACTTGTTTACACCCAAATTGAAGTGTTAAAAAATAAGAGTTAAAAGGGGTAAAGGAGGGTAAATCACACTCCATCTTACTTCCCGTTACCCCTTCTCACTCCCTTCCCAAGCAGGGGTAAAGAGGAGTAAGTACCCTTCTTAATTCCCCCTAACCCCCATTAACTCTTCTCCCAGGTAGAGCATTAGTGTCATGCTCGAGATTCCTTGTAACACAAAGGGTGAAGGCTCAAAAGAAAACCTATGGTTGTGGCAACAATTTCCATGGCCAAGGCTTTCCCCATCTCATACCGAAGAACCCACATGTGCTCGTAAAGGAGAAAAATAAAACAAACATCCAAGCCCAACATCCAATCAATCATAGCCAAGGTTCAACCAAAACAAGATCATTACAAAGAATAATCAAGGTTAAACATGTCAAACCAACAATTAATCTAGCATGCCTTATCCTAATAGATCATATCTACCAAGATTAAATCATAAAGGGCATAAACAAGCAATCTAGCAAGCTATCGAAACATTATTCAACAATTGGAATATATATTAGAGACGTGTAAAACATAAGCATTCTACGGAGGCTTTTATACCACTGTTGGGTTAGGTAGTCTAGTCCTAACTACGCCACATGAATAGTAAGCCAACCTTATCTAAGATAATAACTAATAATTGGTGCCTAAACAACCAATCACACGCCTAATCTCACACACACACCTTCTAGAATATTCTAGAACATTTGAGGATATTCTAGACTAATCTAGACTACTAAGACTTGGTGCTCAAGTTTATAACTTACTTGGCATCTTACATGACTCAAAATAATAAGAGAATAATATAAATCACACTAAATTTAACTAAAAAACTACAATATAAAAGTTACATCCAAAAGACAAAAACTATGAAATTCAATTTGCATTTTGCTTCTATAGTTCTTGGACTTGGACGTGAACTTAGGCTTCTTGGGAGCTTGCTTGATGTGGTCTTGGTTCTCCTAGGATGTTTGGACATCCCCTTGCCATAGGAGGCAAACCATGTGAATGGACCTCCGGGCCTCTACCTTGAACATCTCCTTGATTGGGTTGGGCCTAGTTGGATTTCCTTCCTGACAGACCCTATCTTTATACTTGTATTTCACTTGGGCCTTCTTGATTGGGCTTAGGGGAATTGGGGTAGGCTGATTTCCATCATTCCCCCCTAGTTGAAGGAAGTTTGTCCTCAAACTTGGAGGTTCAAGTTGAAAGACTTCGGTTGACCCAACTGCAATCTCTATGTGAATCAGGACCTTTACATGAATCATGATTTCTTCAGTAACTTCCACGTGAATCAGGACCTTCACGTGAATGGTGATCTCCTCAATGGTGTGAAAGATTCGATCTTTCTCACTCTTGTTGTGCATGAATGTGTCCATGACACACTTGCTGATGAAGGACTCCAAAACCAGATTCATAAGTCTCATAATAGTAAAAAGGACATAAGTTAGATCACAAGGTGTGACTAACCATACAAGGAGACTTCTTGGGATTTCGATAGCAGTAATCCCTAATTGAATTTGAACCAAGTTGGTTTCCTTCTTCTTTGCGATCACTAGGGCACTTGGTTGAATAGTTTCCTTCTTGATCATACCCTTGGCGTGACCATCAGCTGTATTTCGAACCCTTGGAGCAGAATTAGGGTTCTTGTGATCTCCTGCAGGTTGGATCTCACATTGATTGAACTCCGTTGAAGCCTCTACCACTGAGCTCTCATGATTGACGACAACAAGGAGCTTCTTTTCAGAACTGGCGTGGCCAAGACTTGATGGAACGACTTCTTTTTGTTCACTAAACTCAGGGTGTTCAGTGATCATGAAAGATATGACCTTTGAATCATTCCTTGGAGCCAATTGTGATGCCTTTAGGGGAGCTAATGTAACCTTCTTGTTTTTCACCATCAGTGTGTAGGTATTAGCTCTTCCATCATGTGTAACACTACTGTCAAATAACCATGGTCTTCCAAGCATAATATGACAGGCATCCATAGGTAGTACATCACACCAAATTGAATCTTGATAAGACTTTCCAATAGAAAAGTTTACCAAACAGCGTAGATTCACCTTTAAGCCTTTACCCTAATTGAGCCACTGGACAGTGTATGGCATGGGGTGTGGGCTTGTAGGAAGTTGAAGCTTATTCACCATAGTTGTTGAAACTGCATTGGTACAGCTTCCACCATCGACGATCAAAGAACAAACTTTCCCTTGCACAGTACAACGAGAATGGAAGATGGCTTTCCGTTGTTGCAGATCTTCAGAAACTGGAGAGTTATTCAGTACTATTCTCATAACCAGCATCTCGCCTTGATCTGGTTCTTCCACGACCTCTTCTTCAGATTTGTTGGGATTGGCGTGGGATTCCTCCTCTTTATCATCTGGTTCAGGTCTAAAGAGAGCGTTTTGGAACTCCATAAGTGTGATGGCTCTCTTGTTAGGGCATTCAGAAGCATAGTGACCGAGCCCTTGGCACCTAAAACACCTCCTTCTGTCTGTTGGCGTCGCCTGGACAGGTTTTGGGGCGGCTTGGGAGGGTGTTTGGGGCGTTTTTGTGGCGATCGGTTGGGAGGGGGTTTGGCTTTTTTGTGGAGTGTAATTCTGAGGCGAGTAGGTGGTTATTTGGGAACTAGGGTTCCTGTTTGGCGTCTCCTTGCCCCTTCTTTTTCTTTGTTGTTCCACTTTGTTAGCCAAAGTACTCAATTCATCAAGAGTTTCATAAGGTTGAAGTTTCACCACATACCTTATGTTTTCGTTTAGTCCAGCAAGATACCTCACAAGAGTTTGAGGTTCATCTTCTTTCATATCACACCTCCAGAATAGGTATTCGAATTATTTCGTGTACTCTTCAACGGTTTTGGACCCTTGGGATAGTTGTTGCAGCCTGAAGTAGTTATCTTTGAAATAACTCACAGGAAGAAACTTGGAGTGGAGTTTCTTCTTCATCTTTTCCCAAGTTCGAATCTTTTCTTTCTCGGCATGTTGTCTCTTCTTCTGTAGGTTAGTCCACCAAATACTAACATGTTTCCGCAGTTTAAGAGCAATGTATTTCACTTTCTTATCATCAGCAATATCTTTCAAATCAAAGACTCGTTCGACAGTTTGAATCCAATCAAGAAATATTTCAGGATCAATATTACCGTCGAATTCAAGAATGTCAACTTTGAAGTCGAGTCTTTCTTCCCTTGGAGGATGTCTAGGACGACATGAGCTCCTTGAGGAGTGAGTTGAACGTTCAACTTCGCTAGGACTGTCAGGAACATCCTTCTTCAAGATCTCGTGGTGTCCTGAATTGCAGATTCATGTATCGTTTCAGCTGATCGGTGAGATAAGTCACTCTTGCTTCCAATTCAGCTTTCTCTTGCTTCAATTGCTCAGTAGGATCATCACCTTCATTACGTTTGCTTCCTGACGCCATAGGATGGGATTTGGAATGTCAGGTTGACACTGTGGATTTGAAGGTTATGTGTTTGGGTTGATTTTGTGGAGTTCAGGGCTGCACTAAATGCTAACCTAGAGCTCTGATACCACTTTTGATGTATTATGGGATCAAAAGAATGAATCTTGATCTAGTAATATCATTACACGTGCAACCAACTGAGGAATAGGGATGCTTCACGTGAATATGGAAGAAAGGGGGATGGGAATCACGTGAATCCAGGATCTACGGAAAGCTATTTTGTCGTGAGGACTTTTGTGGATGAAAGAAACAAGAAAGATTGTTTCTTGATGGAGGAGAGGGGGATGACGTGAGGATGAATGAGAGGGCAGGGAGCAATTTGTGGTGTGAGGCCTTTGTGAGAGAGGGGAATTGAATTGAAAGGAGGTAGGAAGTTTGTTGGAGGAAAGAGAGAGGTTGTTGGGAGTTTGTTGGGGAATCTTTGTGAGAGAAAGAGAGAGTGGACGATTGAGAGATTGAAAGAGAGGGAGGGGAGACGTTTGTGAGGTTTTGTGAGAGCAAGAAAGAAGCTTGATTTAGCCTAGGGTTAACTAACTAAAGAAAAAAGTAACCGGGATAGTTCAAGGGATTCTAATCTTGATATAAAAACACCACAAGAAAGAAAACCCTAGGGCTAACTTGACCTTTATCCTAGTTACTGAAACACCTTCTAGGATCAGGGTTCAAGCTCTTCCTACACCACTTGGTTGTCAAACCAAGATACAATAGAAGAGATCAAAACGAGGTTCTTTACGAAACACTCAAGGGGTAAGCTAAAAGCTTGATTCTATTCATAGTTGATAAACGAGGGTTCCTTTGAAAGGCTACAAGCTTAGCTATTTATACTAATAGAATCCTATATGGACTAGATCTCTCTACTTGGCGTCAAGCCATACTAATTAGACTAGGACTACTCCTACTTAGCGTGCAAGCCAAGTTATCCTAGTACTAGACGCCTAAACAACTTTCTCCTCCTTGGATTAGGACTCCTTATCCTAAGGGGACTTAGTTGTAACAACCTTATCCTAATAGGACTTGGCTTTCCTAATCCAATATGGATTAGTTGCAAAATAAGCCAACCTTATCTAGGATAATAACTAATAATTGGCGCCTAAACAACCAATCACACGCCTAATCTCACATACACACCTTCTAGAATATTCTAGAACATTTGAGGATATTCTAGACTAATCTAGACTACTAAGACTTGATGCTCAATTTATAACTTACTTGGCATCTTACATGACTCAAAATAATAAGAGAATAATATAAATCACACTAAATTTAACTAAAAAGCTAAAATATAAAAGTAACATCCAAAAGACAAAAACTGTGAAATTCAATTTTTGCTTCTGTAGTTCTAGGACTTGGACGTGAACTTGGGCTTCTTGGGAGCTTGCTTGACGTGGTCTTGGTTCTCCTAGGATGTTTGGACATCCTCTTGCCATAGGAGGCAAACCATGTGAATGGGCCTCCATGCCTCTACCTTGAACAACATCTCCTTGATTGGGCTGGGCCTAGTTGGATTTCCTTCCTAACAGACCTATCTTTATACTTGTATTTCACTTGGGCCTTCTTGATTGGACTTAGGGGAATTAGGGTAGGCTGATTTCCATCAAACATATAGTCACTTATGTCGACAATGTTAAATATAACTGAGATTTAAGAGCAAAATTCAATTTCACTTGTCTGCCTCAAAACACTATAATACAATAGAATTAATTAAAAAAAGCTCAAATATGAATTTTTATCTCATAACATTTTTTACTGATAACAATTTCACATATACAAACATTTTTTGCCACTAAAACAAACTAGGCAAAATTCAAATTTATCTATGTGAATCAAAATTTTATGATATAATGGAATGGAATGAAAAGATGCTTAAATATAAATTTGGAACTCCAAATATTTTTGTGTAACATATATCACCACTAATGTCCATATATACCGTCATTTTACAAAAATATGATTTATCTTCGTACCAAATGAGGGAAAATTTGACATAAAAATCAATTTTCCTTGAAAAACTATTTACCGTGGAAAACCATTTCCTACAAAATCATTTTCCTTCTGACCAAGCACGCCTCTAAAATAGTTCATTTCCAAGCAAAGTACAAGCCAATGCTTCAAAACCTTACAGGAGGAATCGATTCGATTAATTCAAACCTCACGAATAGCAAGAATATGCAACTTCGACCACATTATTTGGGTATGTATTTACCTTCACAAACATATGAGAAAATGTGCCTTGTTGTAAACTACAAGGTGAACATTTGCTAAACAAAGAAAACAAATCCTATCCCCATTTCAAATGGATGATTCCCTACATCTTAACTCTTCATGTCCATCATAGGTAAAAACCTCCATGCAGGTCCTCTAATAAAACGGCATCCATGAATATAATCTTCTCTTGTGGCATGGCAAATGACTTCTAACTAATGACCTTTGATACAACACCTGCACCAACGGTTCGGCCTCCCTCCCTCAAAGCGAATCTTTGCCCTGTTTATTTGGAAATTGGAATGATGATAGATAGTTACAATTAAGTCTCAAACCTAGGGAAGCAACCAAAATGCAGCAGCAGAATCCAACAGTTTCTAGATAAACCAATGCATTACAAGTAGACAAGCAACCTGAGTTTTTCCTAGATATTCCGCGGCAAAATAGGATTATTTTTAACTAACTGAAATTTAATGATGCCACATCTAGTTTCTTGTCCCTCTCCAGGCTTGGTCAGTCAAGTATTATGTAGCGCATAGTTCCAGCCTAGGTCATTAAGAACCCATAAACAGGTACAGCCTTACAGTTCAACCAGTTATTCATTGAGTTCTTGGCAAAGTTTCAAAGATGAACCTTTTTACGTGGACCCTGAAATTTATGTTATAGATAAAAGTCCACAACTTATAAAGGCCTGTAGACTCCCTACAATCATTGCATCACACGAAATGAATAAAATAGATTAATAGTCGAGTAGTTCTGAATTTGATGAGCTAAACTAACCTGGCTCAAGAGGAACAGCTGATATCAATTCAAAAGTTGCAGTAACATTGTCACCAGGCATCACCATCTTTACATTCTCAGGCAACTCCACTTTTCCAGTCACATCTGCAGTTCTCATATAGAACTGAGGTCTGTAGTTAGAGAAGAAGGCGGTATGTCGTCCACCTTCATCTTTCGTGAGGACATATATCTCTGCCTCAAACTTTTTGTATGTTTTGCAAGTTCCAGGTTTGGCCACCACCTGAAGGCATAGAGGTAGAAAATTGTAGCAGCTTAGTTCCCCATCACTCGGCACTCATAGTCAAGAATGTAAAAATAGTCAAGCAAACATGGGAAACTAAACTAAGCAAAATTGCAATTCCTATATCCATTAATAAGCAAGTCATTCATGAGGGCAGTTTAAGGTGGGCATTAAACAAGTAATCTACAAGGATTTTCATATATGTACCACAGAATAAAAATAAAAAGAACAGATTCAGGAGGGGAGAAGGTGTGGACAATTTTCCAAAGGCTCCCTTTGCTTCATATCACTTGGGCCCTCGTACAAACAAGAGAAGTTTCTTCTCTAATGGATGATGATTTTGGGGGGAATGGAGTATGCATGCAGAAGAGTTCCTCATAAGCATAACACAGCTTTATACCTGCCCTCGCTGTACGTCTTCCCTCTTCAGCCCACGCAGAAGCAGACCAACATTGTCTCCGGCCTGGTAGAAATAAATCATAACTAATAGCTCATGAAATACATTATATGTGCCCTGAAACTACTGAATTTCCACGAGTTACCTGGCCATAGTCCAAAATTTTCTTGAACATTTCAACACCAGTCACAGTGGTTTTAAGCGGACCTCCCTATAAATTCAAAATAGAGCAAGTAATTATAAGCAGAGCACGCATAAAATTGATTTAAATTCATCACAATGCATTATATATATATACACACACACACACACACACACATATATATACATATATATATAGGATAATTGGATTCTAATAATCTCTACTTTCGGACAATGGTGGACTGTACTTTCACTTTGTATTCTGGTGGTCCAAAAAAAATAAAATTAGATTGTAGTGGTACCAAATCCATCTCCACATTCTTATTTTTTTCATTCCTACACTATTGTTTTTGTTTTTTTCGTTCCTGCCCCTAGAAAGTTAATGAATTGTAGTTTCTAAAACATTTTTTAAATTATTTTTTTGAGACTCCAAATAATTATTATGATTTTTTAAAAACAATAAAAGTGAAAAAATCGTAAAAAATAGTAAAAAAATAAAAAAAATTTGGGAGAAACGCTGTAAATTCATTAAAAATCATTGTAAAGTGTTACACTAAGTTTTGAATCAAATGCAACACAAAATCTATGATTCTCTCGAAAATATCCCACTGCAATCCAATTTTATTTTTTTTTTGGACCACCAGAATACAAAGTGAAAGTACAGTCCATCATTATCCAATTGGTGAAAGTAGAGATTATTAGAATCCAATTTTCCTATATATATTATATATATATATATATATATAGAGAGAGAGAGAGAGAGAGAGAGACACACTCTCTAAGATGATGATATCTGAAGTAAACTATCAAGTTTCAAAAGTTACCTGCATCAATCCCAATATTTCCACATCCTCACCAACTTTGATGGTCCCTTGTTCAACACGACCAGTCACAACAGTTCCACGACCCTGCATCAGAAATAGAGAGAATCATAGCAGTCCTGACAAATGCAGGTTTTATGAGCTTTACAGTGACCACAAGTTATAAGACTGTCATGTTCAAGGTTCATCCATATGAGTCTTCATTCTAAAACAGTCGCAGAAGGTGCTCACAATATACTAGTCAGTAAAGCAGTCCTTGCCGCTTCATCATTCACTTCACAAGCACAGTGATGCCCCAATCCCCATCAACCGCAACCCAAAAACAAATGGGGGAGAGGGGAGGAGGACAATAGTTTTATGACTTACACAAAAGGTAAATTTCAGTTCCACATATCATAATCAGATGAGCAGAAAGCAATGATAGGAGTCTGCTTGCATTTTGCATCTTTCCCAATAAAGATAGCAGACATGATCTCCATACCTGAATCGAGAAAACATCTTCAACTGGCATCAAGAATGGTTTGTCCAGTACACGAACAGGATCGGGAATGTATTCATCCACAGCATCCATTAGTTTCAAAATAGCTTGCCGCCCTATTTCATCATTTGTTCCCTGTAAGGCTGCCAATGCCGAGCCCCTAATGATAGGGATCTCATCCCCAGGGAACTTGTAGAAGCTAAGAAGTTCTACAGACCACCCAAGTATCAAATAGACAAGCAAAACAAATTCTCAATACAGATAACCATTACATGCATACAAAGTAGAAAATATAGCTAATCTCTCTGTCCCTATTTATTTGTCCACTTAACTAACTTTTTTCTCCCAAATTATTGTTCATTTTATATTCCCAATGAAACTTTTACCAATTTTACATCTATATTATCCACCTTTCATAATTAATGTTTGCCAATTTAAGTAATTTTATAATTGTTCTCCCCAATTTTGCTTGTTATCTTGATTTCTCCCCACTCCCCCAAAGTGACCGATAAAAAGGGACAGAGGGAGTTATATCCACTATTTGAAATTCAAATAGAAGAAATGTACTTACCACGGAGTTCCATTTCCACAAGTTCTAGTAACTCTGGATCATCAACAGCATCCACCTTGTTCAAAAAGCATACCAGTGATGGCACACCAACCTGACTCAACAGTACAAACATTAGCAAAATAAGTTTCTGGATAATTGTCATATATCAAAACCGAATATCTGTCATCAGACAATGACAGGTGAAACCCCACCTGACGTGCAAGTAGAATGTGCTCTTTTGTTTGTGGCATGGGCCCATCAGGAGCAGAAACAACGAGTATACCACCATCCATTTGTGCAGCTCCAGTAATCATGTTCTGTAGATCAACAAATCACCTTAACTTCACCAAGTTTTACAAGATTCTGGTATATAAGAGTAGCAGGCGAACCAAACACCTACGAATTCCTAAAATACTGCAGACGGTGGAATATGATGCAGA
The DNA here is from genome assembly GCA_029582165.1 of Portulaca oleracea. Taxonomy (NCBI): domain Eukaryota; kingdom Viridiplantae; phylum Streptophyta; class Magnoliopsida; order Caryophyllales; family Portulacaceae; genus Portulaca; species Portulaca oleracea. Next base: position 23,215,980 of record CM055874.1, read on the forward strand.
AAAAACATTTAAATTGGGTTACTCATATTGAGTTGCGCATTAGGTATTAAGAATTGAATATTGAAACCCAAATCCCTACACATAACCATATCTCAGTGAAAAACGAACAAATAACCAATGCCAGCCTGCTTATCGTCTCCATGTCATCCACTAAATTTGTCAGAACATTAAGCCAAGATTATCGCATTCCTATGTCTGCCAGGTTCTGCTTATCTTAAGAAGCACAAAAGCATAATGGCCCTGTTCGGCAATTGGTTGTTAGCTATTATCTATTTGAATTAGGTGTTAATTGTTGGTATTAGTTGTTGGACTTAGCTGTTGGGATTAGCAGCCTACAGCAAAAGTGTTCAGTAGAATTAGTTGTTTATAAAGATGTAAGTAGGTGAATTTCCGTTTACACCCAATATAGTTATTTTCATTATATTTTTTGCAAGTGTTTCAAAATGGATTGCAAATTTATTACAAATAAACTTTTTTAGTATAAATATGTGGTATTTAATATTATTATTATTATTCAACACCAACTCTATTTTTCTTTTAATAATTGTTAAAATCTATTACATAAAAAGCTTTTCGTTCCATGACTAGAGCTAACAAGATGAACAATTCATTGACTTTACAGAAATATTAAATTATTCATTAGTTTTTTCTATTAAAATTACATTTATTTAAGTAGGTCAAAATAAAGCATATACAACAGATAACTTTTAGAGTCATTTATTGTTAATAAATCATTACACACCATCAAAGTGTGAATCTTATCTAAACAAGTAAAAGATATTAACTTAATTTAACATAATTTTGTTAAAAGAATTTTTAAAAGTCTTAAGAAAATATTGTTAAAATCTTATTATATAACATATGATGTCATTTTGGTGAAAAATATGAGGTCAATTTGTTAACTTTATGAAAATATTAAATTAATCATTGGTTTTCTCCACCAAAATTACATTTATTTATTTTGGTAAAAGTTGAATGAATGTAAGGGACATCTCTATTGTCATTTATTGAAAATAAATTATTAATTAGCATCAAAACATGACTCTTATTCAAATAAGCCAAAAACAATAATTTCTTTTTATGGTAAAATAATGACTAAAAGACTTCTAAAAAATATTATTAAGATCCTTACTATATACTCCCTCCGTCCCATCATAGTTGTCACTTTAACTAAGTTTTTTCGTCCCACATAATTGTCGCATTATTCGTCCAATGCAACTTTTTTCGACTAACTACTTTTCTTGATTAGTTTTTTGACACAAAGATAGAAAAAGTAAGAGGGAGGAAGATATATGAGTAATTTAATACAAATGTTTCATAACTTTCCATACATACAACACAATACCTAACTAACTTATTTTCTTGGTTTTGAAATTTATAGCCAAAGTGACAACTATTGTGGGACAGAGGAAGTAACATATATGATATAGGGAAATTGGAATTAAATAAACCAACCTTTAGGGGTGCTTTGATATAACGAACCAACCTTCAACTTTAATTTTGGACGAACTCACCTTAACACCTTATTTTTTCTAACGAACCGCCACCGAGTCCAACTCATCGGAAGGGTGACGTGGCGACAGTGGTAGTTTATGTGGAGGTTGTTTAAGCCAAAAAAAAGGAAAAATAAAAAAAAATATGTGTTTTGCAGATTTGATATTATTTTCCATTTTTTTAAAACTCCACCTCACTCCCCCCACCCCCCCCCCTCTCTCTCTCTCTCTCTCTCTCTCACACACACACAACCAACCCCCTTAACCTCTCTCCTCTTCCATTCACTTCCAGATCTCTTCCTCTCTCTTACTTAGCCGATCCCCCTTCCCCAACCTGTGTCATCTTCCTCTCTCTCTCTCTCTCTCTCTTTCTCTCTCTCTCTCTCTCTCTCTCTCTCTCTCTCCAACTCCACTTCTTAAAACTCAGCTAAACATACTTGTGCCCTTTGTCTCATACACCCCAAACAGTATAAGCAACCACATGCTCACTCACTGAATCAGAATTCTTTTTAAAAAAAAATCCCTCAAAACAATAGTAAAGTGCATGAATTTCAAATTGAGAAGGAAAAAAACTAGAATCCCTCAACAACAAACCCAGTAAGTTTAGTCAGCAAGTGGTTGAACAAACACAAAGCCACTTTAAATTCCCCACACAACACCCACTTCTTCTAAAAAAACATGTGACGCCAAAATTAAAGAAGTGGAGGAGTTGATTGATGATTAATCCCTGCTCACTGCTCGATTTCTACATTGGAGAGCCAAGATTCAACCAAACAGAGCAAGCTTCAAGCCTCGACCAAACAGAGCCAAGATTCTTGTTTTGTTTAGATTCTTAGAGTTTTAATTCACGTTTCAAGCTTAATTTAGATTTCGATTCAAATACTTGTAACCACATGTTAATTTCGATTTCAATTCAATTTAATGCTTTGTGAGTTCATCTTCTTCACTTTCTCGAATTTCTAATTTGGTTCTCAAATTTCTGGTTTTGTTTGGTTCATTTTCGGTTCTGGGTTGATGATTTTCTGGGTTGATTCCTCAATTTTCAAATTGTATGTTGGCTTCTTGGGTTTGTATTTGATTTTCTGGGTTGGGGTGGTGAATATTGGTAATTTGGGCAGTCGTGGTGGAGGTTGTGACAGTGGAGAAGAAGGGTTGGAGTGTGAGAGAGAAAGTGAGAGAGGTCAGGTGAGGTGGAGGTGGATGTGGAGGTTGTGGTGGCAGTGGTGAGGAGGGGCTAGAGTGTGAGTGAAGAGAGGTTGGGGGAGGGGGCTGACCTATCTGAGAGAGAGAGAGAGAGAGAGAGGGGGGGGGGAGTGAAGTGGAAATTAAGAAAAAATGATAAATGTTGACTAGGCAAGGAAAATACATGTCTAACTCTTTTTCCTTTTTTTTTTTTTTTGCTTAAACAACCTCCACATAAGCTATCGCCATCGCCACGTCACACTTCCGAAGAGTTGGACTCGGTGGCGGTTCGTTAGAAAAAATAAGGTGTTAAGGTGAGTTCGTCCAAAATTAAAGTTGAAGGTTGGTTCGTTATATCAAAGCTCCCCTAAAGGTTGGTTTATTTAATTCCAATTTCCCTATGATATAATTTGGTGAAAATATGAGGGCAATCAAGTAATTTTAATACCAAACTCAAAGTCAGTCCGAAAGGTTAATCCAAATAGCTTTCTGAAAAATGAACTTCTCGAGACCAAATAGCTAATCCGAAAAGTTGTTTACCAAACACCTCATTAACTTTGGTCAAAACAGCTTATTGTCTCCAAAAAGTCGTTTTGCCAAACACCCCCAATGTTGACTAGTTCAACTCAAGTAATTACAAGTACCCAACAAAACAAAAAATAAATATATTCCCACCAACAGCTGCATAAAAGTAACACTGTCAGGCAGAGTCCAAAGGGCATGCACCATGCAACTTTGATTATCTTGCCTTACAAGTAGGTCCCTCATAATATATTCAAGACAAACTTCCGTCCAACACTTACTTTGACATAATCAGCATGTCCTGGGCAATCAACATGGGCATAATGTCGCTTTGCTGTTTCATACTCCACATGGGCCTGCAAAATGATAAAAATCAATAACTTTCCAGTAATAAAACACGGACAATTTCTGGTCATTTAAGGAAATCCAAAGCAACAGAAGAAATCCTCCAAACCGTTGCAATAGTAATTCCTCTCTTCTTCTCTTCAGGAGCTTTGTCAATTTCATCAAACGCAACAGCCTTGGCCTTTCCTTCTTCTGCCAAAACCTACCACAGAAAATACAATGACTTCGTTGCATACAATACACACACTAACAGCTAATCGGCAAGACAGCAAACTAACACATCCACAAATTTCAAAAACAACAAAAGAATGAAAACAAACAAAGATAAAGTAACCAACGGAAACAAAAATACATGGATTAAAGAAGGATCATTTAGACAACTACAAAATGTAACAGAAAAATTAGCTCATCGCACCTTTGTAATCGCTGCAGTCAAGGTTGTCTTCCCATGATCAACATGACCGATAGTTCCCACATTAACATGAGGTTTCCTGCTCAGAGAAACAAAAACAAACAGAACAAAATTAGAAGATAGGGAAGTGGCCAATTACACTAGGTTTTTGGAAGAGAAATTGTCCAGGGTGAACAAGGCGACCATGTTAGTACATTAGTACATTACACCTCAGAACAACAAATTAGAACATATTAATAAGACAAAAGAGTTAGACCGCCAGTTATCTCATATCCTTGATTGTTGTGGCAGTTGGCACTATGAAGGCACACTCTTAACATGAATCATACAATGCACTTGAAGTTATGCAGACTGCATAGGTAATTCAAACAGCCAAGTATCATGATAACGTAGTGATATATACCCCAAAATTCATCATTCATTCACTCCTACAGCACAACTTCTACATATACGTAAAGTTAGATTTTTACTTAGAGTCACTGGTATTAAATCAGCTCAACATTTCAATAAGCGTTACTCTCCAAGAGTTTGACTGAACAAACCTAAAGCTTTATCATATAGAAGAACAAAACAATGCCAAAAACCTAGAAAGCAAATTCGAAACTCAGCAACCTATAAGTCTGCCTCTTTTGCTGAACTATCTAACTAAATACCTAGACAGCACATCTTCCTCAAAGAAATCGATCAATTGACGCTCCAACAAAGCTCACCGAAGCCAGATTTCACCCTCACTTTCTTCGTTCCAGAACAAACATCAAATCATGTCCACCAATAACCAGACCAAAACAAAATGACATTTATGAATCATAGCTCATCAAATCAGCAGAAAACCGGGGGGAAACTTACGTTCGAGTGAAGGTAGCCATAGATCGCCACCATGAGAGAGAAGCAGAAGCCGCGTCATTTTTGGAAATCGGCTCGGCGATTGATGCACAACCAGGCGACAGCAGAGCTCGGCAAGTGGAGTAGAAATAGATTTGGTGAGATGAGAAAGGTAGGAAACGTTTGGAGCTAGGGTTTCTGAGAACCACGGACGCCATTTGTGGGGGATTCCAAGATGAGAGAGAAAATGGAGGGTGGAGGAAGTGGAAGGCTACGGAGTGAAGGGTTTTAGCCGCACCAGAAAACAGGAGAAAGGAGGGTTTTAGGCTGGTAAGGGTTTTGACGCTTCGTTAGACTTGGCGAAGTGAATGGTATACTGGGCTTTTGTAAGTGGGCTGTGATTCTCCACGTATGTTACTATCAATGGGGTTTTGAACTCGAAGGATAGTACAATACCGTAAGGTAGCTTGAGGTTCCAATATGTAAAAATGTAGGAACCCTTAATTTTCTCTCTCTTCATACTCTGCAAAAAATAAAATAATTGTTGGATAATTAACTATGCTTGAGCATCAATAGATGTTAGAATTCTCAGAGCGTTGTTACCAGACGAAGAATAATAAGGGCAAAAAATAAATCAAAATTCAATATAAGGAATTAACATGAAAAAACTCAAACCTAGTATTAGGAATATCAAATAAAATCTCTTTTATTTATGGATTATGGATTGTATCTCCTATATTAGTGTTATCCTTTCTCAGAATTCTTGATTGATTGTTAATCATCATCTTTGATTGATTATCAACCACCATAATCTTAGGTTTGTAATAGCTATTTATAGCTTGTTATTCTAATGAAGCAAATCAAGAGGAAATTATCTTTCTTACATGGTATCAGGCCAATATCCTAATCTACCATCTCTCTTCCTCTCTTTTTGTTCCACTCAACTTCTTCCATGGCCACTTCCACAACTTCCACCCAGCTCTCATAGTTACAAACATCAAAATTTTCATTCCTATAACCTTAGAACTGGAGAAAGTTCAATATTCCTCCTGGGCTGAGAATCCATTGTAGAGTTTATCAAGTCATCCACCACATTATTCCCTCTACTGATGCTGCGTCACCATCTACTGCCACCGCATCAAACCCGCAACCTGCGGAAGACTCCGCTCTTAAAGCTCATCTTGACGCGGTTGTTCTCCAATGGATCTATGGCACTATTTCCAACGACCTTTTCCATACAATTATCGAACCTAATACCACTGCTCAACAAGCTTGGGAGCGGTTTGCTAATATCTTTCAGGACAACAAAAATGCCCGAGCCTTGTACCTCGAAAACCAATTCAGTCAAGTGAAGCTTGATGACTTCCCTAATGTCTCGGCCTGTTGCAAAGAACTTGAAGTTCTAGCCGATCAACTAGCCAATGTTCATGTCCCAGTTTCCCAACAACGGTTAGTACTTTAATTAATTGCAGGTTTGAATGACAATTATGATGGTGTTACAGCTATAATTCAACAGAGTAATCCCCTGTCGTCATTCTACGAGGCTCGATCAAGACTTATTTTTGAAGAAACTCGGAAAGCGAAGCAAGCCACCACTGCCTCATCGGCTACTACTCTTAATGTCACCGACTCCTCCGTTGCGGCATCTCAACTCTCTTACCCAAGTAACAATCAAGCCCGAGGCACCAATCCGAGGAGAGGCCAGCCTTGCCATCATTTCCGTGGGAGGACCAATAGCCGAGGCTGGGGCTGGGGCAACAACAACAACAACACCCATGGAGGCCAATACGCGGCTGCAAGCGGTCCTCCAAACCGACCGCGGGCTTCGTTCAAGAGTGGGCAGTCTATGCTCCATGGAAATTCTGGGGTCCGTGGATAGCCCCCCTATGTCCATACCCAACCCACCCGCAATCTCGTCCACCGCACCCACAGCGAGGAATACTAGGCAATCGCCCTCAAGCTCTAGTCAGCCAAACAGAGGCCTCCCAAACTACCCCAACGGACGTTGATGCCGCCCTTCACACAATGACCTTGAATGAGCCCAACGAGAATTGGTACTTTGACATCGGGGCAACCGCACATATGACGGGTTCTCAAGGTACCCTCTCATCTTATTTTAATTTGAGCACAAATAAAAATATTATCGTCTGAAATGGTCATCAAATTCCAATCCGTGGTACGGGTCTTGCATATCTTCCTTCTCCCCACCAACCCTTTATTATAAATAATGTTCTTCATGATGTATAACTGATGCAGGCTAAGGTTTTAATCAATTACACATCAAGGGAGACGTGCAACCAATCTAGGGTTAGGGTAGGGATCACGTAAAACCTAGGGTTGTTGTATGGATAGCTCAATAAAGATAGATACTTTGGATAGTTCAAGGAGAATCGAACTTGATACAAAGACACCACAAGTTGAATCCCTAGGGCTTCTTGCTCTTCTACTTAGTTATAGAAACACCTTCTAAGTATAGGAACAAGTTTTACCTCACCACTTGAATAGTCGATTCAAGATACAATAGTAGAAAAGGAACGAGGGTTATAGAAAACTCTCAGAGTAAGCAAAAACTTGTTTGTATTAATTGCATAAATCTCTGTGTTTAGACGTTACAAGCATCCCCTATTTATACTAGAATAAAACTTAATCCTTCTAGGACTACTAAGATTGGCGCCTAAGCAGCCTAAGGATGAATCCTTCTAGGATTCCCTTTGGCTTTCCTAATCCTGATGGGATTAGACAAAACTGGCGTCCAATACAGAGGTTGAATCCTATTATGATTCTCCTCTCCTAACTCTTCTAGACTTCTCTAACTTGACGCCTATGCTAGATATTACTTGGCATTGCGCTTCTAATAAACTTAGCTACTAATAAGGAAAATACAAATACTACTATAACAAACTTAGCTACTAATAAAGAAAACACAAATATTACTAAAACTTCTCTTCTAGGACGTCTCCTTGCACGTTACTTGACTCATCCCTTTAGCTTGCTTGGACTTGGACGTCATCTTGAGTTATAGAACTCAATATATGGGCTGGGCTGATCTTCATTATTCTCCATGAACCTTGAGTCTCCAAATGTGAGACCAAGGCAAGGCGAATCTTCATCACTTCATGCCCCCAACCTCATTAAAAACCTCATATATGTCTGTCGCTTTATTACTGATAATAATGATTCCGTTGAATTTGATCCATTTGGTTTTTCTGTGAAGGATATTCGAACAGGGAACCAACTAATGAGATGTGATAGCACGAGAGACCTCTACCCCATTCCTACACCATCTAAATCTACCCTTCATCCCTCTACTTTCACTGTTTTATCTCCTACTTTATGGCATAATCGCTTAGGACATCCGGGAGCTTCCATTTTACGCTCCCTACGGAAAAATAATTCAATTACTTGTAACCAATCATCCCAACCTTCTCTTTGTCAATCTTGTGTGTTTGGGAAGCAAATAAAATTGCCATTTGTTGACTCTTTAAATGTTACATCTATGCCATTTGATATAGTCCACAGTGATCTATGGACATCGCCTATTCTCAGCTCTGCCAGCCACAAATATTACGTTACTGCTAGATGATTACTCCAATTTTTTGTGGACTTTTCCAATTGGCCAGAAATCTCAAGTATATCCCATATTTATTTCTTTTAGTAATCTGATTTGCACCCAATTCGAAAAGAGTATCAAATCTTTCCAATGTGATAATGGGCGCGAATTTGATAATGACTCTTTCAAATCCTTCTGTCACAAAAAATGGGATGATCTTTCGATTCTCTTGCCCATATACATCTCAACAAAATAGAAAAGTCAAGCGAAAAATTCATACCATCAATAACATAATCCGAACCTTACTATCTCATGCCTCCCTGCCCCAACATTTTGGCACCATGCCCTACAAATGGCCACATATCTTCTCAATATTCTTTCCAGCAAACTTCTACAAAACACCCCCACCAAAATCCTCTATCACAAAGACCCGTCCTACGAACACCTTCGCATTTTTGGATGTTTATGTTTCCCTCTAACTCCCTCTACCACCATCCATAAACTTCAATCTCGCTCTAATCCTTGTGTTTTTCTTGGGTATCCACCCAACCACCGGGGATATAAGTGTTATGACTTATCTACTAGCAAGATCATCATGTCTAGACATGTAATATTTGATGAATCAAAATTCCCTTTTGCCACCATTAACTCTCCCACTCCCTTCTCTTACTCCTTCCTTGATGATGGCCTCCATCCCATTTTTCAATATCACCTAGCCCATCCTCCATCAAGCCCGACGGTTTCCCCCACTATCACATCTCCATCTCATCAGCCCAATAATAGTGGGCCCACTGCCTCCCCCCTCTCGGGCCACCCTCAAACTTAACCCCCTCAACCCTCTTCGCATTCACCAATTGAGCATCATAGGCCCACTACCTCCCCAAACCCGCCCCAAACTATAGCCCAACCCACTCAGCCCATCTCGCAGATGGCAACCCGAAGCATGCATGGGATTTTCAATTAAACCTGAATGACCACTAAACCTTCACACAACCATCACCCCTTCCCCCCTTCTAAAAAACCCAGCATGTGCATTAAACGACCCAAATTGGAAAGCGGTAATGACCGAAAAATTTAATGCTCTCATTAAAAATCAGACTTGGGAGTTGATACCCCGCCCCTCAAATGTCAATCTTATTCGATGTATGTGGATTTTCCGCCATAAAAAGGCATTCTGACGGTTCTTTCGAAAGGCACAAAGCCCGTCTTGTAGGTGATGACAGGTCTCAAGAAATCGGAGTGGACTGTACTGAAACATTCAGCCCGGTGGTCAAACCCGACACTATTCGAGCGCTCTATCAAAATCTTGGCACATCCATTAGTTGGATGTCAAAAAAATGCCTTCTTGCATGGTACGCTCCACAAGATAGTCTACATGCATCAACCCGTGGGTTTTCGAGATCCACGATATCTGAACCATGTATGCTTATTGAAGAAATCGTTATATGGTCTCAAACAAGCTCCACGGGCATTGTATCAACGATTTGCAAACTTTGTTTCTACTATTGGATTTACAGATAACAAATGTGAGTTGTGACCATTCACTGTTTATTTATAAGAAAGATAATGACATGGCATATATTCTTCTATATGTTGACTATATTATTTTGACAACCTCATCTAACAAACTACGTCATCAAATCATGTTTATCCTATCTTCAGAGTTTGCTATGAAAGATTTGGGTAAATTGAGCTATTTCTTGGGAATAGCTGTCACTCACCATGCAGGGGGTCTATTCCTAAGCCAGAGGAACTACGCTGAAGAAATAATTGAAAGAGCTAGCATGTCATCGTGCAAAGCTGCCCAAACACTAGTTGATAGCAAGGGTAAAGTCCTAGACACCACAAGCAGCCCATACTCAGATCCAAAGCAATACCGCAGCCTTGCTGGAGCGCTTCAATACCTCACTTTTACTAGACCATATATTTCTTATGCGGTTCAGCAAATCAACCTCCATATGCACAATCCTATGGCTGAACACATGACTGCACTCAAACGTATACTTCGCTACATTCAGGGGACTGTCACCTATGGTCTCCATATGGCTCCGAACTCTACTATTGGTCTTGTATCATACACAGATGCTGATTGGGGTGGATGTCCTGACACAAGTTGTTCAACCTCCGGATATTGTGTCTTTTTGGGGGATAATCTCATCTCTTGGTCCTCAGAAAGACAACCTACTATATCAAAATCAAGTGCGGAAGCTGAATATAGAGATGTTGCGAATGTTGTCTCCAAATCATGCTGGCTTCGAAATTTGCTACTGGAGCTCCATTGTCCAATTCAAAAGGCAACATTGGTATATTGTGACATCATTAGTGCCATCTACCTATCTAGAAATCCAGTCCAACACCAACGCACGAAGCATATTGAAATGGATATCCTCTTTGTTCGTGAGAAAGTTGCTCATGGTCAAGTTCGTGTCCTCACGTGCCATTTAGATATTAGATTGCCGATATATTCACCAAGGGACTACCACATGTACTCTTCAATGATTTCAGGGATAGTCTCACCGTCCGTCACCCTCTCGCTTCGACTATGAGGGTGTATTAGGAATATCAAATAAAATCTCTTTTATTTATGGATTATGGATTGTATGCTAGATTAGTGTTATCCTTTCATAGAATCCTTGATTATTTGTCAATCGTCATCTTTGATTGATTATCAATCACCATAATCTTAGGTTTGTAGTAGCTATTTATAGCTTGTTATTCTAATGAAGCAAATCAAGAGGGAATTATCTTTCTTACACCCGGAAAAAATCACAAATGATGCACTATCAAAGGATTACAACAATGTTTTAGAGATTTCCTGACCTTCACAATCTCTCACAAACTCCTTAGAATTACAATCTGAGCACTCAACACTCACAATGAGTCTCACACAACTCCCTCAAGGACACAGAGATTACAAGTCAATATCTTGTGGTCAGGTGAAACACTATCAATTGCGATATAAATAAGCCTAGCACCTAGGCTCTATTTATAGTAGAAGACTACACACAATTAAGTATGGTTAATAGAATCCTTGACAGCCAAGGAAATACAAAAAGAGACGGCTAACAAATCAGCAA